>CM017325.1:31066086-31292602 GCA_006937295.1 Carpinus fangiana
ATTGATTCGCATCTTAATATTTTTTGATAAGTAATATGTTGAAGATCATTTTAGAATATGATTTACACTTTGTGTGTTTCTTTTCCTTCGTTCTCCTCATTAACAAACAAATTGGTGATATGTTGTGATTCTCATTTTTGTTTGTGTAAAGGAAAGTGATTTGCACACAAAGTTTATTGATAAGATTTTGAAGGCAGCAAAACCAATTAGTTTGGAAGTTCTAAAGGCAACTGCAGAGTCGAAACAGGCTCTGTGCAAGTAGTAGCCAACCTGAAGGTACTATTATAGTTCATCGTTTTTCATAGTCATTGTGTTTGACTCAAATGTAAAGATTTGTTTCGATATGTATTGGTAAAATTGTTACACGTACAATAATTGTTTGGTTCTCTTTTTTTAGTTCTTTTTTGGTTAGATTGCATGGTTACTATTCTAATATAGTTGAAGTTGTACTTGTACTACAATCAGATACATTACTAGGGAGATCAATGCTCAGACAAAGGGAGTGACAACAAAAATTGAATGCAAGAGAAGAGATTGATTGGCACACGAACTTAGGGTCTTTTGAAAACAACTAAAAGACAAACAAATACATTTTTGTTATATAGTATATTAATTTATTTTCCTATAATAGCACATAAAGAATACAAACACATGATCTCTTTTGTGGTTATAATATGTGTCTGCCCTTTAAAATAACTTCACTTTTGTAAGAATTTAAATCTGCACTTGTTTAAGGACTAGATATTAAATTTATGTTGATACTTTTTATAGATATTTATATTTTAATTTTAAGTATCATGTAATGAATTACATATATTACTATTGAACACGGGGAATCAAGTACGTGCCTACACTAATTGAGGGTTTCAAACTTTTGATTTTGGTTTCAAACTTTGAGATAAAGATTCAAAAAGTAGAGTTTTAAGTTAATGTTGTACATTCTTAAAGGGTTTTTTTTTTTTTTTTTTTTAATTTCATTCTTACTTATTCAGGCAATGAGGTTTGATTAAAAAATTTCATTTATTTTTATTTTTTTATGAGTAATAGCATTTGATTTAATGACAATGTGGTCAATAGAAAGAGTTATGTATTTGGAAATAATCGTTATTTGATATCGCCATTGAAGTATCTTTTATAGTGAGATGAATAATTCAATTGTATGTTATTGAGGTTAATTAAAGGACAATTTTTTGGAATGGATTAATAAGTTTATGAAATTATGATATTATGGAATAATTTTGTTTATGAAATTATTATAGTTAACGTTAAGAATCACAAAAATACAGTACACTCGGGAACCAAGCACGTGCCTTGCACGTGCTCTCCAACTAGTATTTAAAAATTTGCGAGCGTATACCATTTCAAAAAAGATTGCTCCTTGATCATTGCAGCCTTTTAATGTCACTTAAGTTTATGTTCATAATCATCGACTTCTCCTGCTTGAAGGTTCTTTTTGTGAACTTTTAATATTCTCAGATATTCCCTGTTAAACGACACAATTGAATAGAATTGGGGGGACTAATTCATGAGATTGTCTTTTAGTCTATCCAGACATAATTTCAATTTTTTAATTTGAAAAAGCAAATGGTTAAGATTGCTTTAGTTTTGTCTACTGAATGTAGGCTGTGAGATTTGGCCGATCTGTATATGCAAATATTCAAAAATTCACCCAGTTCCAACTTACAGTGAATTTAGCAGCTCTGATTATAAACGTTGTGTCAGCTGTTTCCTCTGGTCAAGTCCCACTAAATGCAGTGCAGGTGCTCTCTCTCTCTCCTTCTGTGCATGGGTCTGTGTACACTATACTGATGGCTCGATGTTCCTTGCTCTTTGAATAGCTTCTCTGGGTTAATCTTATCATGGATACTCTTGGAGCTCTAGCATTGGCTACTGAACCGCCAACTGATCACCTGATGCACAGGAACCCAGTTGGTCGAAGGTAACATTTTTGAATCATGGGGCTCGCGTCGCGTCGTGGGAGAGCTGCGAAAATGCTTAGGGTTTCTTGCAGCAGAGGAGAGGCCATTGGTCTCTAGTGTCAACGCTGGCGGCGGTGAGGTGGCGAGATCACCGATGAGTTGCTCCGAGCTTGAGACTGGCGTGCCACTTAAGAAGACCGACACTGGGAAGGGAAGAGGTGGCGGCGGCGATCCCTGTCGCGGAGGTTCTGGTCCTAGAGGCGGCGGCTCCTCATGTTTGAAGATGTCGAGGGTTTCACGAGCGTGGAAGGCCTTCTTGGTGAAGATCAGGATGGACGTGGATCGTGTGCTCTCCAGATTGGGCTTGAGGCCCAAATATCCTGGTTTCAGGCTGCACGTTGGTCAACGGTTTAGTGGGCCTCGTTCGGGATCCAGGCCCAAGTTTGTGGACGCGACTTTGGAGCCCTTTTCAGGACACTCTTCGGGGGTTGTGGGTCAGTTAGACCTCCAGGAGCATGCGGGCTTGGGTCCGGGCTCAGCGTTGGGTTCTGGGTGTACTTCGTCGGCGTTGACATCTTCGGACGTTGGGTTGACAGTGGTTGCGATCGCCGAGGTCCCCTCTATGTCGTTGGACGTCGCTGCAGCTCCGGCGAGTTTTCCGTCGATCTTGGAGCGGGCCGAGACTGAGGCGATGGTTTCTGGGTCGCCGGTGGTCGCTGTTGCTGAGACGGTTGCAATGGATTCTGGGTCGTCGGCCGTTTTTGTTGCTTCTGGGTTGCTGGCGGTCTCTGTTGTCTCGAATTCCCTGCTGCTGGAGCCTCTTTCTGTTGCTGAGACGGAGACTGAGGCGATGGTTTCTGGGTCGCCGGTGGTTGCTGATGCTGAGCTCGTTGCGATGGATTCTGGGTCGCCGGCGGTTTCTATTGCTTCTGGGTTGCCGACGGTCTCTGTTGTCTCGAATTCTCTCACGGAGCTCTCCTTGGTGCCGCATTTGGTCTCCGATGTTGGTTTGGAGTCACTGGACGTTGGGGACTTGGGCGAGCTTTCTGGGCCTTCTCCTGTTTCTCTAGCGTTGGTTGCGTGCGATGACCCTATCCCTCTCCAGCGTTGGTCTGATTCTCAAGCACGTCTGGGGGCTACCTTGTTGTCGGATCCTAGGCTTGCGTCTAATCCGGTTATTCTTGAAGCATTCTCTCTTCCCGAGGAGGATGAATTGGTGGCGAGCCCCGGTTGCAGTGATTGGGAAGACTCAAGAGTCTCGGGTGGATTTGCCGGTTTCAGAGGTGACTTTGGCCAAAGTTGTTCGTGGTTCTTCTCAGACTAAGTCTGCTCGGAATTCATCTCCGGCGAAGAGTTTGATCCGACGGGGTTTTTTGGGTCCAAGAGCCGCTCCTACTCGTACGGTCTCGGATGACGCTCTCCCTGTTCCGGCGAGTGCTTTGCTTCGTCGGGGTTTTCTAGGGCCGTGTCCTGTTCCTCCTGCTTTGCCGGATGATGGGGCGTCTGTATTGGGCAGGAGGCTCAGCCAACCTTTTTCTTCCACCTCGTCTGTCCCCAAGTCCCAATTGAGGTACTCTCGGAGGGTGAAAGAAAAGGTTGCCAAGCAGTTAAATAAAAATAAGGAGCTCCTGGCCGAGGCGGTGGTTATTACTCCGGGGGAAGGGGTGGAGGGCTCCTCCAAAGAGGTACTCAACGTGATGAATGTTGCTACTGTGGTGGGGATGACCTGGGGAGGAGATGACAAAAAGATGTTGGACTTGCTTTCTGCCAGAGACAGGAGGGAGCGGAAGGTTAAGGGAATGAGGGAAGTTAAGAATTTGGAATGGTCCTTGTCTCCAATGAAGTCGTAGACGGGGAGTTGGTGGGTCTATAAATGACGCCTCCTTTCCCCCTAAAGTTCATTAGGGGTGTTGGGTTTATTTTAAGGTGTGTTGGGTTTATTTTTAGGGTGTTTGCTGGGTTCTCTTAGCTGGGCTTTTTTTTTTTTGGTTTTTGGTTGGTTTACCTTTATATATTCCAAGGCGTTTTGTGCTTTTCTTGTGTATTTAGAGATGTTTTACGCTTTTTTTATATATACAACATTAACTATAAAAAAAAAAAAAATTGAATCATGGGAGCTTTAACTTTTACTGGTTTTCTTGAAAAGTAAAATTTACCTATTATTTAATTTTCAATTTAGTGTCACGCTATGTTAGTCTGGCCATTTTTGAAAAACTGTGTTTTCATTGGGATTGAGAAAGGTTTTGAAAGTTATGTTATTTATTATATCCTTTGTCTCATGTTCAGAGGAAGTTCACTAATTACCTTTTGAATGGTAAATTAAAATTTTTTAGTGCCTGTCTGGATCAATTACTTTTTCAGGACTAACTAGGAATTGCATTCCTTTTTTTTTTTTTTTTTTTTTAATTTCCTTTTTTCTGATAAGGTTATTTGAAGCTTTCAAATTTTTATTGGCTGACATGTCACTTGTATTTTGAGATCTTTTATGAAAATGATCAACTTGGTTTGTGAATGGTTTTGTGAAATATAGCGATGATTTATTGTGTGTTTACCAGAGAACCTCTTATAACAAATATCATGTGGAGGAATTTGCTGATACAGGTATCTGTTTCTTTTGTGGCCAGTACTTGTGTTACTATTGAGGAATATTCATGTTATTAGCAGTGTGTTTCAGTTGTCTGTCACGTTAATGTCAGCATTAATTTTGGTTGAGAAATTGCAGGCTCTATATCAAGTGAGCGTTCTGCTTGTACTTAATTTCCGAGGTAGGACTTTACTGCATTTGGAGGGTGATAAGAGCGAACATGCCGAGAAAGTGAAGAATACTTTGATATTCGATGCCTTTGTCCTTTGTCCTTTGCCAGGTAAATTTTAACTGCTCTTTTTTTTTTTTTTTAATATGATGGGTTGCTTAAATATTTTTGGGTTTATATTTATTCCTTTAAAGCTATATCACCATTACCTAAAGGTCCTATAGCTAGGTTATTTAGAAATTTCCAGTACATATACACACGGCCAATTCTGAACACTTCACCTAAAAAAAATTGTTTCCTAGCTCTCTAAGCGTAAGACGTCATTATCATGCCCCTCAAAAGTCTTCCATGCTTCTTGACTTGAATTTGTCAGATGGAAGTTGCTTAAATCTTTGCGCTTGTTAAAATCACATATACTTTTTTTTTTCCCACTCTCTTTACACATGCTAAAAGTCAGAAGTTAGTACCCGCTGACTATGCAGGAAGGCTGCGTTTAAAACATATGTGTGCATGCCATGTGTTATGGGAACACTTGATAGCGTGTACACGACTTTCAGAGCTTCTTAGGGTATGGGTGACATTTACATCCAACTGAGTACCTATAAATTTTAATTGTTCGATAAAAATGCCTTGACCGTATTTTTAATTAGTGTTAAATGTCTGCTAGTCTTCCACTGTGTGATTCATTTATGCCCGTAAAGTTAGCTAGCTAAGCTGATCTCCCTCCCCCATTGCATAAATAAATTGCTGTATCATGGCTGTTATGTGTTAGCATAAGCATGTGAACAATCCAATTGGTCCAAGTGCAGGTTTTTAATGAATTTAATGCTCGGAAGCCAGATGAATTCAATGTATTCAAAGGAATTACTAAAAACAAACTTTTCATCAGGATAGTGGGAATAACTGTTGTGCTTCAGGTTAGACTTGTATAGCCTTTTAATTTGCTCTTTTGGGTTTATGATCTTGCTTCGACTTCACATTTATTGCTGCTGTTTTAGGTTTTGATCATCGAGCTTCTTGGGAAGTTTACCAAGACAGTAAAGTTGAATTGGTCAATGTGGCTCACCTCCATCATTATTGGCCTCCTCAGGTCAGTTGCTTTAGTAGGTGATCCTTCCGAAATGTGCATCTTGCATTTTAACCCTCTGTGTCTGGGAACTTCAAAGTTTCCCCAGATGATCAACCAATGGAACTCTCTCTCTCTCTCTCTCTCTCTCTCAATACAGTTGGCCCCCTTGCTGCAATTGGGAAGCTGATACATGTTCCAGAAACTCCCCTCATTTCGTTTTTCAGAAGACGAAGAAATTCTTGAAGCTAGAAAACATAACTATTTATCTTAATCTTCTTTACAGTGTATTCAAACTTTTGGGGCTTCTTTTTTTTTGCGACATGTCCACATAAAAGAGGAGAAGGGGATTCGAACTAATGACTACTACTTCATTAAGCGTGATCCTAGCCGACTGAACTACCTCTTAGGGACTTTGGGGCTTTTTAAACTTGATTAACTGTCCTCTTGTCTTATAGCTTAGTGTTAACTGTCTGCTCCTTTTCCACTGCCTTTTGGTTTTTAGTTTGACAGTGGTTTACATAGGATGGAATACCTTGGCAAACCAAGTGAAAGTACACACAAAACAAAAACAAAAAAAAAAAAGGAAAAAATATGAGGCAATCAACTTTTCCAGGGTTGTCTTGATTTTTTTTTTTTTTTCCCTTGAATTGTTTTAGAATGATGTGATGCTTCCTAAGTGTGCGGTTAAACTCGTGTTGTGTTATGATTTGGGATTGTGATGGACCCAACTTTTTTTTTTCAACCGGAATGTAGTGATGGTGTTGGATTGTTTTGGTTGTAAATGACATGTCTTTCCCTCTCTTTCCTTTTCCTTTTTTGTTTTGGAATGTAGAGATGACTGGTGTTGGATTGTTTTGGTGAGTGTTGAAGATGCAGAACGTGGAAGGAAGTCAAGTTTAATATCTCAGGTCATGAGAAAGAGACATTAAACAAGTTAATGATAGCATCAAATCAATTTGTGTGCATGAATTCAGATAGTTCGTGGTATGTAGTGTTATAACACAGCACAATCATTTGTTAGGTTTTGATGAAGCAGACAATGGAAATGGTGCATGACCTTCTCAACAGTAGGAGCATATCTGCCAATAGATTATGCAGGTGATTCAAGGCCCTTTTGAACACCTTCGCATAGCACAATATCCTCCACCTGCACTTTTTCCAGCCACTGCATTAGGCTTAAATATTGCAACATTTACCAATAATTTCCAAGATATGGATTTAGACAAATACATCGTACCTGCACTCTTTCACTGTCTTCTAAACTACTCTCTATAAAATATTTATCATCCTAAGGTGAGAAGGGAAAATAAAAAAGTTATAGCATTCACATATTAATCGACCAACATTTTTAAACATTTTTAAAATCTCTTGAGCCCTAAATCTTTCTGGCAAAAAAAAAAAAAAAAAAACACAACAAATAATTGAATTTGCCAATATGAGGTGCTACAAGCCATTAAAACTTTTAATGGTAATTTCTCACAATGTAAACTTCAGAAGAAAGAGTTTGCACTAAGCAATCTATACTGAAAAGATAGTGGTGTCTGACATAACCTCTTATTTTTTTAATGTCCGAGAACCTCTCTAAGATAGGGCCTTTCGGAACCACCCCGATCCCGTGCACCGCATACTCGGAAGTTTTTCTACACGAAACTGGTTAAATCGTTGATTTTTCACTAATGGGTGTGGCCCAAAGGGATTGTTTGCAATCATGAGGTGTTGAACAACTTAGACTTTGAAGAAATGATATCTCAAGACCAAGGCCTCCACTACCATAACTTTAGATTCGCCTATCTTAGCTTTTTGATAACCATCAAGATAACATATTAAAGAGTAAAATGAGCAAAATAATAAGATGTAGAGGCAAATCATGCATCTACATTATGGCATGAAGATAGACATGTGTAGCTACCATGAGTATTCCCAAACTAGTTCTATTTTTAAGAAACATAGCTAGAAACAATCTAATGAATCCATATCCAATCGGTGGCTGAAATTTTGATTTTCAGTATGGGGTCAACCACAATAAACCCAACCTGATGTGGAGCCCTTTAAACACAACAGGCAAAGACAAACTCAAATAGATCCAAAATATCAGGCCTCAAAAATTTAAGATTTGTTCCGCAAAATGGCGTTTAAGAAAATATTGCAACAGAAGGGGAAAATATTACCTTAAGAGATGCTTCAATAAAGTAGTCGAATACCACTTGACATTTCCTGGGTCCTAGTGGGAGAACCAGGTTGGTGTCCATCCAAGGTCCATACCTAGAACAAGATCACTCACCGAGCTTCAAGTTGTAAGAGAATGCAGATTAGCTTTTAACCAATTCATTTAAGTAACAAACATATCAATCATTAATGATCAAGCAAGTACCTATTGATCATGAAGTTTGGATAAACGAAAGCATATAGAACCTTTGATCCGAGTCTATCGTAATCATCTTTCCTCTCCATCGAGCCACCTTCACAACTTTGGATGCTAACCTTTTCAAATGTCTATCTCATCAACAGCAAACCATTAGATACAAAGTCAATCATCAATCAACCTGAGTACTTAAAACAACCATTGTTAGAAGTATTAAATGAAAGTAATTCAGATAACTCGTCATGAAGGTCTCCATGACTCTGTGGGAGTCATACTACCACAACTTGTAACACTAAAATACAATTTCCAGAAAGGTAGTAAGCACTGAATCCTACCGTGGTGGAGTAGGATTGAAGCTGAAGACCAAATGCTAGGCCTTTATGTGCATATGGTACATGATATCCACCATCTAAATAGTTATCACAAAACACCTACAAGAAGGACCAAATTGAAATAGTCATAGGTCTGTAAGAAACTTCATCAAACTAAACCCAGTAAAATATATCCCTCCTAATTTTCTAAATTGCTTAATTTTAAACTCTTACTATAGGAGAGACTAAACCTTTGTCAAAAGTCTAGAAGATAAACTTAACAGTCATATCAAAGGGGAAAGAGAGGTAACACTAAGAGGCATTAAAATTTGAGACATTTATAAGAGACCAAATTGTCAAAAGAAACTTATGAAGTAGGACTATAATTTCAAAGTAAAATAGGTAGAGGATCATACCTTCCAGTTACATTCAATAGTGTATTCACGCCTACAGACAGAACTTAGTGAAGAATCGACTCCATTGGTACTCAGTATAGTTGAGCAGCTACCAAGCCATTCATTGGCCACTATATCACTATCAGCTTCCCCCTGAGGAAAAATCTCTTTGTCCAAGTTGAGAAGAACGAATGGCCCCCAAGTAGCTACTTTTATTGGTATAAGCCCAAACTCTTACCCTCCATGATCAGAGAAATGAACTGAATTATCCCTCCAGTTGGAAGATAATTACAATAAGTCGAATGTGATAGCTAAAATAGGAATTTCACAACATACATTTACATTGAAATTCTGTATTCCTGTTATCCTAGTTGCCTTAACAAGCTGTCCATCCAATCCATATGTCCATGCCTGTAGAAAAGATTGGACCTGCTTGTTATAATTAGCCTAAAAAACTTATAAAATAATTAAAATATTCATTTTGTGAATTATATTAATAGATTAAAAGCTTAGAGTTGTACTCAATACTTTTGGTACAAATCCCATCTCCAAAAAAATAAAATAAATAAATAAAAACCTAAAAGGGAAATAAAACCTAAAAAAAATGTATCTGTAACATCAGAAGCACTTTTGACGGTATAAAAAAATCCTTTGCTCTTGCAAGAAACACTAATCTAATCACTCTCACAATATGAGAGATATTTTTCTTTCTCATTGATTCTTTTTATGTATCTCTTCAGAGGGAGCACATAATCATTAACCCTAACGATTCTTGACAGAGAAGAGGGAAAAAAAAAAAAGGAGCTTACATCTGCTATGTGCCTTACTAGCTGATAGATTTAACAATAGACATGAAAAAAGAGTTCCTGATAAAGCAACAGGAAATAACGAAAGAAGGCAAAAGTATTGAAGTTTAAACTCAAGAGAATGAGTTTCTGGGTTCAAGAAAAATGTCATGAATACTAAGAGAAAAGCTAGTAACAATCATTTATACCAGAACTGGCACTCAGTCATCAGCTGTGGGCACTCCATGGTTGGTGGTTTGTTGACCAATGAGCAACTGTCACTAGCATTCCTCAAATAGAGAATCCACCACTAAAATCCCAAAAAAAAAACTCACATGATAAGGGCACACAAAGCAAGACTTCTGCTCGCTTCCTGATGCAAGCAGAGAGGCGTGATGGCAATAGACATTATTAAAAGCATGAATCTTCCCATTATCATCTCAACAAACCACAAACTCTACATTCCCCAATCTGATACAATTAATGCCCCTTTTGGTTCCCAGGAGGAATGAAGAAAAGGAAAATAATTAAAATGTTTACAAAAGCAATCCACTCTTAAGCACGTTCCTTTCCTCTCCCAAGAACCAAATGGGGACCAAGTAATCAGCACCCCTTCTAATAGCAGCATATTCAAGTAACAGGGAGAGGAAAAATGGAAAACTTTGACCAAACCATATATATGAGTGTATACATGATGAAATTTTGACAAATAACTATCCATACTAGCCAGTGAAAAAGTCGTGAGGATCTTTTATCTATTGAATATATCCTAAAAACAAGGTCCAAAGGAAAGCTGATAAATCTTGGTGACAACCAATACCGAAAACATAATCAAACTTGGAAATGGTAATCCCAATATTTATACTACTGACGAGGCATGTTGGATACCCCAAGATTTACTTATCAGCCCGCACTTTAAGTTGGGAAGCAAGATGAAACAAAATTATTTTTTCTTTGATAAGAGAGAGAAGACGGTATTTCAAAAGGGATTTGCTAGGGGTTCTCCCCATAGTGTTCTCCTGGGTTCTCCCAGACTTACGTAAAACATGATTTAAGAAAAAATAAAATTATAGTACCCTTTTTTTGCGAATAGATTAATTTTTATTAGTTAATATTTAGGTTCTAATGCTTTAAAACTTGTTTTTGGATTCAAAACTAAAACCTAAGGGTAGAAGGTTAACTCTTTAGGGATGGTATCACCCAAAATAGATTTGATCATCCTAAATTTAGTGCTAATGCCTCAATTTTAGTACTAATACCTCAAATTTGGTGCTAATGCCTAAAAAAACCGGTGGTGGAGGTCACTACAATTTTATTTTTTCTTAAATCATGTTTTACATAAATCTGGGAGAACCCAGGAGAACATTATGGGGAGAACCCCTAGCATTTTCCATTTCAAAACTATGTATGTTCTCAGTGCCTTTATTTGTTCTCAATAAAAGTTATGTGATTGTAACGCAACAATTTAAAATTCTCTGGCTTGTAGGATTCCTACATGGAAAGCCTAAACCCAAAAGAACACATTTTCTTACTCCTACATTTTCTCAGCAGTCAGTTAGCATAAGGCCCTCATTACACACTAAGAAAACTTCTTCTTTTTTTTTGATAAGTAAACATCAAGATTTATTAACTAAGAAAACATACAAAATGAATGGCAAAGAAGTATGATTATTATAATTTATGCAAGTTTCTTTTGAATACCAAAAGCACCCCCCCACATCTTTACTCAATCAAATCAACTGATGCAGAAGCCCAAAACTTTTGACCTTTTTTTTATTATCAGTTTTTATTGGCAAGAAAAACAACTAATAAATTATATTTTCAATTTTTTTGTTGTTTTTTCTTGCTTTCTTTTTACTGTGTCCAATCTTTTATCACTCAGAAAAGCTCAATGTCTCGTTTGGTTTACCAGAAAATATAAGGGAAACAATGAGCCTAAGATGGGGGGGGGGGGGGGGGGNGGGGGGGGGGGGGGACACTCGAAACCCCATCACAAACTGAGTATAAGTCCCTCATTGCACACTAAAACGGCATGTTTGAGTGTGCGTTAGAAAGACTTAAAAGTGTGTTTAACACTCAAAAGGTCTGTTTGAAGAAAAAAAATACATGTTTGGTAAACAAATTAAAAGCAGTTTTAAGAGTCCAAAAATCCAAAAATTGCCTAAACGTTTGGCAAAAGCTTAAAAATGAAGTTTTTGGCCCAAAAAAAAAATCATTCTTTGACTTAAAAGCTCTATTTTTCAAACGTAATCCTTAACATATTTTAAGAGCAGATAGAAAAGACTATGTTCAAACTCATTCTTAATAAGTGAATATGTTAAATTTCAAAGGGTAACACATTCTCTTATGACCTTCATGTAAGCACTCAAACTCATTTTTAATCAGTGAAATACAATACATAAAATATTTAATTAAAATGAAGAGGCAAAGTCATCATGTTAAATTATCCATTACCTGAAAAAAATTGAGCAATAAAAGAGAAAAAAAATTAATCATTTATCCAATAATACTATGCTCAAACTCATTGTGAATTACAATATATAAAATATTTAATTAAAATAAAAGGGAAACCGTGCATTTAAACTCTATTATTATTATCTTAAATTATCATTTATTTTAAAAGCTCTAGCAAATAAAAAGGAGAAAATTTTAATCATTTACCCAATACTTGGTCCGAAGGAAACAAAAGAAAATTCAGAAACGAAATATACAAGTAAAAGGTAAAACGACAGGCGAACCTACGGCCTGCCAACCACGGTAGAAGAGGCAGTGATCAAGGTCGAAAAAGGAGGGGTCGGTGTACCATGAGCTGGGCGGAGTGACGGCCTCTTCTATGGGAACTTTAGGGTCGAACTGATGGAGCAGTTGTTGGAGTGAGACATCGTCGGAAGCAGAGCAGAAGAGGGGACGGATTGGTCTGCGCCCTGCGGAGAGAGCAGAAGGCTGCAGCGAGGGGTCCACGATGGTGCTCTTGGTGTCTATTGAAGTGGGTTTTTTCGTTTGGGTGTTGGGGTCGTCGGAGATGGGTGGCAATGGGCCTGAGGATCATCGTCATCGTTGTCGTCGTCACTGGCAAATAATGATTTATTACATCTTCTGTCCATTAATGGCTTCCATTTATTATGTTCAGTAGAATCTTTTCTATTTTAAATGTAATAAACAACATTTATTTTATAGTTAGGATAACTTTAAATCTACGTATTATCCATTTCGCTTTAAATAGAAAATTAATAATTCCAGAAGTCACTGGCATTCCTATGTTATTCTATGGATAAGACGTGACGAGTTGACTCAAATTCAATAAAAAATTACTGGTGTCAATATTTTTTTTTTAGGAATACTAGAGACAAATTTTTTTGCTCAACTTTTTTTTTATGAGGCCATTTAAAAAAAAAACAAAATAAAAATAAAAATATTGAAGCAATAACATTCTATGTTATCTTCTTTTTTTTTTTTTTGGTATTTTTTTTTTAAAAAAATGGTAATTTTCTTCATAATAATGACCATTTTTCTGTAGAAAAATGTAATTTTTTTTAATATATATATATCAAAAGTAGTTCAATCGGATGAAAATTATGCCTTATGTTAATAGTTTGAATCTTACTCCCCTCCCCTTATACTATAATAATCTACTAAATGACATTAATACATTACTATTTTATTAAATTATAATAAGGTTTTTATAAAGGTGTGTTTTGGTCATGAAGTTTTTATAAGGGTGTGTTTTGGTCATGGAGTTTTTATTTTGAGTGATGCTATATATTACACCATCATTTCATTCTAATTTTACTGGGTTGATGCGACAGGGTCATCAGCCATTAAATCAATTATTATTAAAAAAAAAAGGTTAATAAGCACGGCCACATTAATACAATTGATTGGAAATTGGATGAAGATTTAATATTTAACATTTATGTTCTCTTTTTTTCTAGTGATTTCCTCATCAAAATAGGATTTAAAATGTTTTAGTCCTTTATCCTTACCTACACATGTTTGGTAAATAGTTTTGTTGTGAATTTTTTGTTTGGCTAGTAATAAGAAAAGTAATTGATTTTATATAACGGTAAAATAAAATTTGAATTTCTTAAGGGAGAAAAGTTAAAAAAGTTGTATGTTAATAGTTTTGAAAAGAGAGTGACTCTTCTTTTTAAAATAATATTAATAATAAAAATTTAATTTTTTTTTTTTTTTTAAAAAAGTACGAATCTAAAGAAGAGGTCAATGAAATAAGTAATTAACTAGACTATATCAATTGTGTGGAATGTTCTAAAATAAGTCTCCTCCGGTCCTCTCAATCCCCACATGAAGGATGAAAATTGCAAAGGCAGGATTATGATTAGGCCCGGCCCAAAAGGCATGAGGGCATAACAATGGGCTTGATCCTGGTTTGGGACCCAAAAAGGATGCCCATACGATAAAAATTTATTGTAAATGACCTGAGCCTATTAAGGGACGGAACAGGATCCTGTCCATTTCAAATGAAATGGATAATATCCATTTAGTATAAAATAAAGGATAGTATTGTCTTAACATTAAAATTGAATGATTAAATTTACAATATTACCCTTCATTTTATACTAAATGGATATTATCCATTTCATTTGAAATGGACAGGATCCTATTCCTTAAGGGACATGTGTGCAGTGCAAGACGAATAGTGCTACGAGTCTATATTATATTCCTCTTAAGTATGATGTAATTCTTAAAATTACCATTAAACTCATGATTAATTACTATTAAATTTTGACCAAATGATAATTTTAAAAGTCACTTTATATTTTTTAGGAACACAATATAAACTTTTAAAACTAATCGTGCAAGATTGCTGTCCCAATTAAGAAAATAGAAAGTTAACCTAGAATCATTAAAAAAGGAAAGAAGCCTAGTTGGCAAACCTATGGAGTTAGGATTCTCTTCGGTTCATTTAAACTAGATAATATATAGTTAGTTATATTGAAAAATATTTTTGTCATCTCAAAAAGTGAAAAGACAAAAATACAATTTCAATATAATTAATTGAATATTATTTATAGGATTTTGTTCCCAAACCATGAGAAAGGAAATAGGCCCTCATAAAAGGAAATTATTGGGCTGCCATAAGAAAACAAAATCGCCAAATTCAACTGGCAATCCCGTCCCTGACGGCATTTGCCACACTTGGCACACTTTCCAACTTGAGATATATTTTATAAAAGGTGGACAAAATGAGTATAATTAGGATTGATAATTTTTGACACAATTTGTGAATTTGATACGAATTTAACATAAAATTAGTGAATTCGAGTTAAAGGAGTTTAATCTGTTTAATTAAATAGGTCTAGTTATGGTTAACTTGTATAATTTTATACTCATGCCTCGAACCCGACACACGACATTTATGATTACCAATTTTTAACACGACTCATGAACCCAACACAAAATTAATGAATTATGATTGGATAATTTAACTTTGATTGAATTAGAATTAACCTATTGAGTAATTCCAAATACTCATCGATCTCTCATCTTGCGCATATGCCATTTCTTAACACAATTCAAATATACTCCTGAAATTCTTTTTACCTCTTCTCATATTCTCTATAATTATTATATTTTTTTACTGATTTATGTTTAAGATTTTAATTTAGATGTATGCCATAATTTACTCCCAAAGTTGTTCCCTTTCAATTCATGTCATGATCAGAGGGATAGAGATAGATAAGCAATGCTTTCAAGTTTGAAACGTTGAAAATAGGTGCCTGCCTCCTCAATTCTCATGGCTGTTTGTTTTTCCTCGGTGTTGACAAAGCAAAACTGGCATATGCCTTCTCTCATCAAGTCAATGACCGAACAATTACGCAATTCTCTGATTTTTTTTTTTTTGGCAAGGAAATAAAAGTCAGTGGTTTTCTGTTTTAAAAAAAAATCAATGGTTTTGACCAAATATTTCTTTAAATAATTTTTTTTATTTTTAGAAAAAGTAAATCTTCTTTTTTAACGTAGATATTTCTAATCCACATGCAGACCGGCGAGACCGCGGTAATCATTGGAATGGAGTAGAGTTGCGTCATTACGTAGAAATATGAAGTACTTGGTTGATCTTTTGTGTCCGGTGGACCATCATAAGGGTCTAATTGAAACCATAAACGAACAAAGCCGTTGTAAAAGAACAAAGCCACTCACAAATAGATTTAAGCTCAATTAGGCCGTCTCTGTTCATTTACTAATAATTATAGCGTGAACACAAGATTTTGATTATCACACGGGCCAAACTGATCATTTAAACTTAGCTAGACTCATATAATTAAGCTTGCACATATAAACTCACTGACTTTATTTTTATAATATTTTTGTAATGACAAGACTTCCAAAATAAAAGGGAATTCTCTTTCTAATATATAGATATATGGTATAGCAAGTCAGGATTAAAGTTAGAATGAAAGATACTTGGAAAAGAGAAAAATGACTCGTGAATTAGGGGAAAAGAAACCCTAGCTGCCCCTTAAAAAAAAAGAAGAAGGTGTTTTTAGAAAATGGAGGAAGGGAACAAGAAAAAGAGGTTTAGGGGGTGAAAACAATGGATTATGAGTTCAAAAATAAGCTCACCGAGAGTAGCTGGGTGATAACCGTGTCCGCTTAGAAAAGTGCTTTACCATTTGTTGTCATACGCACGATTATGATACCAAAGTTACAGCCAAATTAATGGCACATGTATGGACTTAGAAAATTTAGAGCCGAGAGAAATTTGATTAAACAAAAGTAAGTTCGATCAAACAAATATAAAAATTCACACGTGTCAACTAGAAGAATCTAGGACGAATCAAACAAACACACGATTTGATCAATCCAAAATAATTTTGATTGATCAAAATAGTATTTTCTTACAAATTGAGTTGTAAAATAATTTATTCAATTCAATTTCTAAAAATATAACGTCTTCTTTAACATGTAAAAAATATATAGTTTTTTAGTAATATTAACAATTAAAAATAAAAATAATTTCTCATATGTACAAATAACCCATAATATTTTTAAAGATTTTGTTGGAGAAAAATTATATTGTTCCCAAAGGATATATACAGAAATGGGCTGTTGATGTCCTAATCCAAATTATCTTTCTTGTTGGCATCCTAATCCCAATCTTGGGATGATTCTTTCTTGGAAATTGGAATATCTCCATGTGCCATTATTCTGCTTTATTTTTTTATTCAAATACCTACTCACTTACCAAAAAATAATGTCTAATTTAATAATTGCCACTCGATTTCGAGTATTTTATGCTGGCAATTGTATAATTTTTTTTTTTTTTTTTAAAAAAAAAACAAAAACAAATGTAATCAAGTGATTTTAATTGTTTTTTGTTTTTTTTAATTATTATTAATGTTTTGATCACTTTAGACTAGGGCTAGCAAAACGGGTCTGTGGGTCGACCCATTTACGACCCGTGAGGACCCACGATCCGTTTAAGGTAGACCCAGATACAATCCGTTTATGTTAACTGGTCGGAGCCCTAGACACGACACAATAATTTCATGGGTCACCCGACACTACCCGTAAAACCCGTTTAGCATAATGGGTCGTATCAGGTCGACATGACCCGTTTGACCCACGGGTGAAAATATGAGCAGAAATAAGAAATCAACAGAAAACTAGGGGTTGAGACTTGCCGAAATACCAAAAAAAGTCATCAAAATCTACAATTTTTTCAAATCTTAACTCATGAATCCACCCGATTAGGTTTGGTACTAACGTTATAAACGAATAAACAAAGATTTACATATTAAATTTGGAAGGTTATAAACAATTTTTTCAAAGATTAACATACCGGTAAAGGTGGGTAAATTAACCGGTTACCGATTAACCGACCGATTACCGATATTAACCGAATCGATATAACCGTAACTGATAGTTATCGGCTAGTAATCGGTTAAAAAATTTATACCGATAAGCTTATCGGTCAATAATCGGTCGATCAAGAATTTATTATCGATTAACCGATATAACCGATAAATATTTTTAATTTTTAATTTTTTTTATAATTTTATATTTTTTACTCTTTTGATTTTTATTTTATAATATAAAAAAGATGTAGTGGATCAATATAAAAAAAGATTCAATAAGCTATTTTAGTCATATATATATTTAGGCCCCCAAAATAGTCAAAACAACTAATTTTTAATAAGTTATTTTAGGCTTTAGCCCAACAAAAAGTATTTGAGCTCTCAAAATAACTAATTTTTTGTCCAATTAGAAACTAGTAAAAAGCTCAATAAAAAGTTAACAAAAACCGGTTTAACCGATAGCTTATCGGTCGGTAATCGGTAACTCTATTAACTGGACCGATATGACCAATACCTAGTGATCGTACCAAATTTAGGTACTCGCAAGAGAACGAACCGTTAGGTCGTATAGTGTTGCGCAAGTACCGAGATCGAACCACAGAGAACGGAGTTTTGCAATTAAAAAAACCAATATGACTCTTAAATTAAATATACTTTAACCTAGTCCCAAAGTGAGAAATGATGTCGAACATGAAACGTGCAGAAATTAATTTATTCTAAAAATGTAAATGTATGGATAAAATAACTAAGGTTAAAGACTAACCTCACCCATTAAAAATTAGCTGAATACATTAAACACCAATGTTCCGTTTTAAACTTTAAACCCTTCAACACACTCTATTGTGGTTATTGACACAAGTCAAACCGAATAATGTGTTTACCGTTAAGGAGCTACAATGAGTATTGATTATGGATAAAATCATCCACTGTATCATTGGATCACAGTAGATATTAAATCAAAACCAATAACTCATTGTGCACCCGGCTTGGAACACATCACAGGATGACTATCAATGTATCAAAAACGCACAACCATTCAATTATTCGTCACGGAAATTAAATGACGAAAAATAAAGCATAAAATGTAAAAGCAAGAAATATAAACTAAGGGTGAGGCTTCATCTTCAACCTTAGTTGAAGATTTTAGCTACCCATTGAACAACAACACATAATTAAATTAAAAGAATGCATTAAAATTAAATTCAAAGTAAAAGCTTACAAATAAAAGGGGTAGAGCAAGGCCAACAGAAGCAAAATGCTCTCTAAAAATCGCCCCAAAAACTGAATGTTCGACCAAATGGACCTAGGGTCCTATTTATAGGCTAACAGATCGCACGAGTGCGTTCGAACGCATGCAGTGCGTTCGAACGTAATGATGAATTGTGCGTTCGATCACACAATGTGCGTTCGACCGCAGAAAACCGTAACGGCACAGCTTGGAAGAGATGGACTCCTAGGGCAATCGTGTGAGTTGCGGGATGACGGGGACTACGTTCGACCGTGCCTCCTGCGTTCGACCGTCAGTGCGTTCGAACACACCAAGTGCGATTGAACGCACTTAGCAGGGATCTATTTCTTCACTTAGTGTATTTTTGCTATTTTGTGGCCAACTTATGTTGTAAAGACCTGCACAACTCAAAACACTAAAAACACCAAAAATAATTAGATATTAACAAAGCTAAAGGCCTAACAAATATAAGTTAAAGGGGTCAAATATATACAATTTGACACTGATCACCTAGCCCTACATACCGGTACCGGATGCGAGACATTGGCAGAAGAGAGAGAGAGAGAGAGAGAGAGAGAGAGAGCGGCTGTGATGTCGGCACTCAGCAGCGAGCAGAGAGTAAAGAGAGACAAAGCATCAAGCGGGAAAGAGTGGAAAAATGAAAATCAATGGAGGAAGAAGAAGGGGTGGGCGGTGCTGAAGAGTGAAGCATGAACGGAAAAAAAAAAAAAGGTTTAGGTTTTTTTGTTTTTCCTCTTTCTGCGTGCATCATATTCCAGACTATTCTCTATTCCTCTAGTTTTTTTTTTTGGTTTGTTTAATCCTTTTTCCTAAATAAAATAAAAAAAAATAAATAAAAAAACATAAACATAAACGAGTATGGCGGGTCACCCACGGGTGACCCGCGACACAACCCGTATAAGCAAGATAAACAGGTCATAAACAGGTCGACCCATTTACGACTCAAACCCATTTAAGGTAAACCCAAACCCACTAATTTCATGTCGAGTTTATGGATCGTGTCAAAATTGTCAGCCCTACTCTAGACCCATTTTTGGGGAGTAATGCTTAGAAGAAGGCGAGAAGCATCTTGTGCGGAACCTAGTTCCGCATGCTTCTAACGTGTTATGGGTTAACCCATTAATTTTTTTAAAAAAAATACAAAAAGAAAAAAGAAGAAAAAAACTTGAAAGCATGCGTGAATGAATATTTTATTTTCATTTCCCTCTCCTCCTCGCTCTTCACATGCCGCTCTCTCTCTCCTCCCCCCCTGACCTTCTGCCTCCGCTCAACACCAACCACTTCCGGCACCAAGCACCACCCGCGCACCACCATAGGCGACGTCGCCCACCGAACTCCACTCACGGACTACGACCGACAATGCCCACCATCCAAGAACCGGCCAGTTGAACGCCACCCACAACACCAGATCAGAGGCTTGTTTTGTCAATATCCGTTTTTTGCAACTCGTTTGGTGAGTGGAATTTTGAAATGGGATTTTTTTTCATGGTTTTACTATTCATATTCCATTCTTTTCGATTATAATATCTAACATGGTTTAAGAGATCTTGATAGTGCCTTTTGTGTTTGATTTCTAAAGAGGGATGAGATTTTGAGGTTATTCAAGGTTTAGAAGCGTGGAATTTTCCTGTCTGAATTTTCTACAAGGTTCTGGGTCTAATTTTGATTATAATATCTAACATGTGTCATGTTTTGCTCCCCTGCTTTGGTTTTGCTTCACTCAATAGTTTGGAAAATTCTACTCCCTTTGATTTTCGGTTGTTGGTTGTGAATGTGTATGTTTCTTGAAAAAATTTCTTGGCTTATTTTCTGGCACCTACCGAATGTGGTGTTGTGTGTGAACTGTGAACTTTGTTGAACTTCTCCCAAATGGATATTGGTCTTCAAAAAAAAAAGGAAAAATTAGCTTTACCCCTCATGGACTACCACTTTCTCTCCATTTGCCCCAATGAATTACCAAGGTTACCTAAGACCCCCCATGAACTGCCATTTTGCTACCAACGACCCCCTACCGTTAGTCAAAGGCATCAAACGTAACGGTCAACTATACTGTTCACGACATTATTTCGTCAGTCAAGGACACTGTTCATGGTACTGTTCACGTTGACCATCATGTTTAACGTCATTGACTAACGGTAGGAGGCCATTGGTAGTGAAATGACAGTTCATGGGGGGTCTTAGGTAACCTTGGTAGTTCATGGGGGCAAATAGAGAGAGAGTGGTAGTTCATGGGGGGTAAAGCTAATTTCCCAAAAAAAAAAAAAAAAAAAACCTCCTTTTGGGCTTGATGCTTTTCTTTTTGATTTTGTAGTTCTAACCAAATTGGGTTTTCCTTTTTCTATGGTTTAGCTTAATGGAGTTTTTTTTTTTTTTTTTTTTAAGCAAATAAGGAAATGGTTACAGGGAATGATGTTTCCCACTTATGATCCAAAAGGAAGAAAAAGTGGGACATCCTAAAAATGAAAGTGGGGTGGGCTCCCCAATAATAAACCCAAAACATAAGGGGAGGGCACCCCAACAACAGAGCCCAAATGATAAAATATAGTGCAAAAATAAGAACAATATCTGGATCCGGTCCAAAATGACCGAACAACAGGCAATGGTAATCACCAATAATTCAAAGAGAACTATAAGTAAGCCGAGCCTATTCCAGGGCCGCACAAGGCAGTGTAAAAAGCAAAGAAACTCTAGGAAGAGTCCAATGCGGGTAAAACAACCATCACTATAAAGTAATAGTTGCAAGATAGACACTGCAAAGAACCAAATGAGAATTGAAGTCTCCACTGCAAATATAAGCCCTAAAACCAGATGGAGACCACAACCCAAACAAAACAACAGTAAAATAAAACTAACAAAATACAACAGAAAAATACATAAAAACACAGATATATAGATATAAGCGGAAAAATAGCAAAAGACCACAAAACCAGTCATGACTGTCATGAAGGTGGAGGAACGGCCGAAGGGGTGGACAGTCCAGGGGAAGGGGATGTAGGAGGCGGCTACTGCCCAGAGCGTGGGGTACACACGCCGACGCGTGAGATCCACGCTCAGGCGCGTGGAGCTCACGTTCCGACGCGTGCAGTGTAGGTGGCGGATCGGGAGGCGTCGATAGAGCACTGAGAGGCCGGTGGTGACGGTGGAGTGGTGTGTGTAGGCCCAGATCGAACTGAGGTAAGTAGATCGAAGATTGAAAAAACCTCATCTAAGAACCAAGGAAGATCCGGACTGCTTCATGGAGGACGATGAACGGTGAGCGATGAACGACCAAAAGGGGAAGGAGGCGAACAACCCAGGGTAGCAACACAGTTGGCGGAGGAGGATGGAGCGACATGAAGACGACAGGTACCAAAAAAAGAACAACAACAAGAAAAGAGAAAACAAAAACGGAGAAGAAGAAAAGGAAGGGGGAGGAGGAAAATGATCCCTCCTCCCCGGAAAACCACACCTATGGTGGTGGAGGACCTCACAAGGAGGTGGTGTATTTCTCTACCTAGAGAGAAGGAGGAGCTTCTCTCACTAAAATGAGAGAAGCCTTATTTAGCTTAATGGAGTTCAAATGTGGTGTTAGTGGGTTGCTCTGTTTTTGGCTTTTCACTTGGGTTTTTATTTTTTGGTTTTTGGCTTACTTTTGTTTTTTTGTTTTTGTTTTTGTTTTTGTTTTTTTTTTTTTCTGGCTATCTATTTTGGCCAAGCAAGGTCCTCTTTTTGAAGAGAACATGTTTGGAATGCTTTTGAGTTTTTCATGGTTGGCCGTGTGCTAGTTCAACAAAATATGTAACTTCCTTGTCAATATGTTAGAAGTAATTGACATTAAATTAGATTATTCTTCCTACAGATTAAATAGATTATTTCTGCAATTGAATAGATCATAAAGATTATTGTTCTTCAATTAGTAGGACAAACAATGTTTTCAGGTGCAATTTACTATAATTTTGCATTGTCATTTGCAACCCAAGGATCCTACAGATACAATGCTGCCACCCAAGGATCAAATGACATTCAAATTAAATCAGCCTTGCAAAAGACTACGACACAAGGAAGGCAACTCACACTCTACAAGGAAATTAGACTAGAATTTTGTCTATAAAATCTATAATCGACAACACATTACTTATGGACAATTAACGTCTCCTTCGTGTATAAATATCATGTACTCTTTTATGAAATAAGATACAATAATCTTTTACTGTAATAGGCTCTTCTTATTTGTTTAGTATTCGATCTCTATTTGTATTCTGAGTCATTTAGAAGTAGAAGAAAGAAAAATTTCATAGACATTTGAAGAGTACAAATATGAGAATTTCAATTACATATTCAATATTTCTTACAAGCATAAATGCCACCAATATTCATATTTGTTATGTACAAAATACATCATCGTTTAAGACCAAAACACAACCAACTTCAACATAATAAGCTTCATAAATTACAAAATACAACCAATCAATCCCTGTATGTAACTGTTTGTACAAAAAATCAAACATAATCATCATCATTGAGACTGATTTCCTCTTCTTGTTAGAAGATATAATATTCATTCTTTGTACTTTGAGCACATTTTGAATTCGCCCATCATTGGAAGGCTGTGTTCCATTGAATCATCCTTCCTATGGAGTCCAAGAAAGAGAGAAAGTTAGCTAATATCATTCAAATATCTTAAAATACGGCCCAAAAAACTTGCTAAATAAAATATAGAAAATTATTGGGGTCAAAATATAAACTCAAATTATCAAATTCTATTATTTGTGAAATAAATTAAGATGAAACAAATAGTTGAATTGATCATATCGGTTTATTTTTTAAAACCAAACTCTTTCTCATGGAAATTTCATCAAACATATAAAATGCAAAAACATAAACACCATTGACGAAAAAAAAAAAGCAAAAAACTTTCTCACTGTTGTACACATTTTTTCTGGAGACCTGATCAAACATGCAACATTCCTCAGCAGTAACACAATTTTTTTTTTTTTTTTTAATAGCAGCAGTAACACAAATGAAAGGAAATTAAAAAAAAAAAAAAAAACTTTCCGAAGGCAAAATTTTCTCACAAAGAGTTAATCAAACACATGGGTAGGTTAACAAACAAAACCACCCACACACACAAAGGAATAAAATAAAAAAAAAATTGCATCCAAACACCCAAACCATTCCTTTGATTAAACAAGAACATAAACAAGAATAATGAGCAGTAAAACTCAACTAGTCAAACGATATTCTTCTCATATAGACAATATTTTATTGACATAATCAAATTAACAGTGTTCATAAATTAAGAATATTGACATAACTCAACCATATTAAATCACAAAACTCAACATAAATCCCATTTCAAAATTCCATTCACCAAATTAGTTGCAAAAAACGGATTTTGACAAAACAAGCCTCTGATCTAGTGCCTTGGGTGGTGTTCGGCCGGCCGATTCTTGGATGGTGGGCGTTGTCGGTGGCGGTCTGCTAGTGGACTTCGGTGAGCGACGTCGTCGTTGGTGGTGCTCGGTGCCGAAAGTGGTTGGTAATGGGCAGAGGCGAAAGTTCGAGGGGAGAGAGAGAGAGAGAGCAGCGTGTGAGGAGTGAGGAGTGAAGAGGAGAGGGAAAATAAAAATGAAACCCTCATTCACGCGTGCTTTCAAGTTTTTTTTTTTTTTTTTTTAATTAATGGGTTAACCCTAGTTGGGTTAACCCATGACACGTTAGAAGCATGTGGACAGGTTCCGCATAAAATGCTTCTCCTAAGCATTACTCATTTTTGAAATCTATAAAAACATTGAGATAAGTACCAAGTTTGATGCATGTGAAGCTAATTCATTGGTTATTTCATTCGTTGTTTTTATCATTTTCAATAAATCAGCTCTACATTAATTTTCTAACCATCTCTTAATTAATTAGGCTTCATAAAAGATTGAAATATGCTTATGAAATTCATAAAATATTGAGGAATGGGTTTCAATTAAAAAAAATGATAGTTGTAGGACCCTGATTTATCCATGTTCCTAGGCCCTTTTAAAGATTAGGCCCGAGAAAAAGGCCCATTACGTATTAAACGAGCCTAGTCCGTATCCAAAAATATTCCTCGATCTATATGATCATGGTCTGTCGAAAGGGACTCGCCACTGGCCCTCTATTTATCCGAGGGTTAGGCCCATTATTGAATCCTCGGGAACATCTGAGGATTATGTCTACTATTGGATCCCGGGAATATCCGGGGATCAGTTCTACTAAACCGCACATTTATTGCCAAATCCTCGGCTATGCCGAGGATTCTTCTGCCAGCCAGGCAGAGGTCTCCAGGCATCTATAAAAGGAAAGCTCCCCCTCCACTTCTAAGGTATCCAATTTTTTCCCCCAGTTCATTATCTCTCTAAGTTGTTTAATCTCTTTGGAGTTCACATCACTAACTTAGGCATTAGAGCTATCCCCGCCGAGACACCACCAGCCACTCTTATCTTATCTTTCTCTTTTGTAGCGAAGCTAATCTATACACAAACATCCAACCATCAAACACCGACCAATAGAAGATTGCCATGTCATCCTCAGAAAATTGTGTTCTAACAGTTTGGCGGCGTCTGTGGGAATGATTTTTCTAAAATCTATTACTACTCTCAATTTATTCCGAAGGATGGCTATCCCATCACCACAACAAGTTTCCCAATTAGAAGCCCTAGTAAGCTCCAAGGATCCAAGTACTCAGATAACTTCACTAGAAGAAGTCATTAATCGTGTCAGCAGATCCATAGAAGCCACGATAAAAGAATTTAAAGATCTTACTTCTTGGCTACTTCATTGAGAGGAAGGTGAGCTCGAAGATAGACACAAATCGATCTGTGCGGGCAAAACCCAAGTGGATGGACAAGACAACAGAAGATCCGCCCTCGAAAACTGCCAAACACTCTCACGGAGTAGATGTGATGCTCTTCATTGGGAGTCACACCGCGAAAAGACCCAAAAACCGCAAGCCTACAATAAAGATCATTGCGAGCTTTACCACCCTCAGAAATGCCATAGTCGATCTTATCCCAACCATTCACATCATAATTGGCTAATGTACGCCGAAAGCCAGGAAGCTGAGGTTGGCCACAACATGCAAAACCTCAAGGAAAAGGGTGAGGAAATGGCCATCCCAATTAAAAAAGAGAACGTACACACTACAATCAAGAAACTTTTGTCAAATACCAATCTACCTCTTACGAATCGGGTAATGAGCTTTCCTCTCCCTGATAATTTCAAAGTTCCTCCGATTAGTAGTTATGATGGTAGAGGAGACCCTATCACCCATGTAGAGGGTTTCCAGGCTCACCCATTTTTCCAGAGTATCCCTAATGAAACAACTTGCCGAGTATTCCCTTTAACTCTAAAAAGGGAGGCTCATGAGTGGTTCAAAATTTGGGTCGTGGGTCTATCGACAACTTCGATATCTTGGAGCATCAATTTTTAAATCAGTTCTCGGCGATCCAAAAGAAGAAACAGCATCCTACCTCTTTGTTCTCGCTAATGCAAAGAAAGACTGAGTCCCTTGAAGGTTTCCTAAAGAGATTCGGCCGAAAAATACGAATGGTTGAAGATCCAAGTGAGCAGATAATACTTATGCCTTGATAAACGGAATAAGGGTCGAGGAACCTTTGATGGCCGAATTGGCTCGAGGGCCGGCAATGGGCACCTTGTGGCAATTTATGAGCAGAGTCGAGGGATACATATACCAAGAAAAAGTTATCAAGGCGTTAGGAAAAACTGATAAGCCTCAGAGCCAATCAAGTGAAGCTTGAAAGGAAATAGAATCTTCCTCGAGGAAAAGGAAGAAAGACACCAACACCTACAAAAAGTGGAATCAACCTCCAGACCAAAAATGGACTCCTTTGAACACGGGCTGTTCAACTGTGTTCATGGAGGTCAGGAAGGATCCCAGTTTCAAGCGACCACCGAAGATGAGAACATCACTGACGAGACGTAGTAATCAAAAATACTGCGAGTATTATCACGATCATGGTCATTGGACCAAGGATTGCGTCAATTTAAAAAAGGAGGTAGAAATGCTCATCCAAGGTTGAAAACTAACGAAGTTCATAGATAAGGAAGAAGGAAGAGGGAACCATCTTTGGGAGAATCAGCCACGAGAAACAGAGCCACAGGACAAACTTACAACCCTCGAAATCCTTGAAGGACTCTGCTTCAGCAGATGAGGATCACCGATTATAACAACAATATATATATAAAAGGGTAGTGACCCTGCAGAAACCTTTTTCTCCCATTAACCGTTGAAACCCGTATATCCAAAGGTTCTAAGTATGATGTCGTTAACCGTTCAGATCGTGTCTCAACTAACTTTCTTGGGCGGGACCTCAGAGCGTAAATAAAGACAACAGAAGTTCAGAGAGCTCGCTTACAGTTTAAAATAGAATTCTCGGTTACCAACACTTATGAGTCTACCAAGAATCTCCTTGAACAAAGGTACTCTCGATGTGAATGTATCCTCGGGGCACAAGAAACCACCAAATTCGAGCCCAGTTGCCCCTGCATACCGGTAGAATTATCGGCACACCATCAATCAAGCACTATGTCCTCGGCTGGCAGAAGAACCCTTAGTGTAGCCAAGAATTCCGTAATGATCTATCGCCAAGCCCTCAACGTTTTAATTAAGACTAGTTCGAGTGTTCTCGGATTACGCAATCCATAGTCAAAAACATAGAGGGAGCATTACAAATGAGCATTATAGAGGGAGCATATAGAGAAAGCAATATACAAAAAGTCGAAGGTAAACATTGAATGTTTCATTTCAACATTGAGATAAACTATTACGGTCAACTGCAGAAAGCTACAAAGAAAGTTCCAATTACAAAGGAAAGCTCAGAGTACACAGCTTCATCAGCTACCCCTAAACCCCTAAGGAATATGGTCGTACCAAATTTAGGTACTTGCCAATTGAACGAACCGTAGTTCGTATAGCGTTGTGCAAGTACCGAGATCGAATCCACAAGGATCCGTGTATTATTTTAAACGAAATTTAACTTTGAGTCTAGGTTAGTGTTACTTTAACCTAGCTCCGATGTGGGTGATTAGTGACAACGAAAATGTAAATTAATTTAATGAAGAAAAATAAAGAAAATAAAACACTAAGGCTAAGGTTTTCACCTCACCATATCAAGAATGCAAATTGAAAATGCTAAGCTAACATATCCGTCTATCGGTTAAAAATAACGCTTTATCTCTTGCGCCTATCGAAGGATTAAAGGAATCCGTCCATTTGATGAAAGACAAATCATAAATGGTTTAAGGCCCAAAGGATCCAAAGTGAATGTGTTAAGACACAAACTACTACGGATAAATAGGCGAAAACCGAAGGATGGAATGTATCCATCGGACGAAAAACCAAAAATAAACGACTACGGTGCAATCTCACTTGGTTTTGTCACCAAACCAAGTGAAAAACGATTAAGCAATAAAGAAATAACCGAAATACGTAACTTGAACATAAACAACGAGCATAAAATCCATGGTGAGGCTACATCCTCAACCTTAGTTGAGGATTTAGCCTCCCATGTGATAAGGAAGCTTAAAGGAACTAAAACAATGTATTAATATTAAATAAAATGAAAGGTTACAAAGAAAAAGGGCAGAGCAGGGCCTAAGGTAGCAAACTGCTCTAAAAAACTCGCCCAAACAAAAAGCTCTCGTCAAAATGAACCTAGGGTCCTAATGGTGCAAGCAAAAGTCACTGGTCTGCGTTCGAATGTACACTCCACGTTCGACCGCAGAAATATCTCATGGTGCAAGCTGAAAGCGATGGACTCCTAGGGCCGGCTAGGGCAACCGCGTGATCTGCGGGATGACTGGGACTGCGTTCGATCGTGCCTCCTGCGTTTGACCGTGAGTGTGAAAGGGAAGCACAAGGGCGATATTTATTGAAAAAGGTGCGTGGGAAACTGAACCCCAGAGTAAATGCGAAGCGACAAAGTAGGCAGACCCACGGGGAAGTCCAACAGACATCATATCGTAGGATTAAAGAGGGCATACCCAAGGGGAAGCTCAACAAGCGTCGTATCGATGGATTACACAAAATGATGGCCTTAGAAATATGAAACGACAAAAGTTGAACAGACAGTCTGACCAAAGAGTCTCAGTTTCGGATCCTCGGTCAAGGAGCCAAAGCGTCATACGATCTAAACCAAAGATCCTCGGCTTCGATTCCTCGGCCACGGAGGGTAAACAAATAGATATTGTCTATTACTCGTTCTAGTTTCGTTTTTATTACAGTTTGAATGTCTAACCTTATTATCGAATTAGCCCCATTATTCGAAGGTATACACTTGTTTGGTATATCTTATTCGATTAGGAGAATGTCCATTATTATGCTACAAACGCTATCATTTAGACAGTCACCTCGTCATCATACAAAAGCTTTGTGTCTTATTATAGACCTCGTTTAAAGATCCTCGGCCATGGAGGTTCGAAGAAATCATTCTTCTAGCTCCAATCATGGCCTCATACTTCGGAACCCCCAGTTTTCAAGCAAATCGTTGGGAAGAAAAGACAAGATACTCTCCCAATTTACACTCGGTAAGATATTTTCTTAAGTCCCTCTGCGAGGACGAAGATAACAAGTTACAACTACAAAAAATATTTTTGGAAATTGACTTCTTAAGAACGCACAGCTTTTGAAGTAGGATTGTTCTAAAGAACCTAAAAAACTTCTTGTGAATGTATAGCCTCTGAAGTAGGAGTGTTCTAAGAAACCCAAAGCCCGTTAAGAACGTAAAGCCTTTAAAGTAGGAGTGATCTAATGTCATAAATCTTTGGGAATACAGCTGAACTAAGCACCTTCTTGAGGAAGAGCATTATGCCAACTTAAAATACGGCCAAAGCATTCTCACAAAGGATAACTCAGTGAGATGCGATGGCAACACCATATGGCGTTAAAAGAACTTAGAGAGGAGCGGTTAATAAACACTCTCATGAAACCCAAACGGATAGAAGCATTTCTACGGAAGTCAGACAAAATAATCAGAAGAACAAGGTTCTATGATCCTATTACCAAAAGATGTTTAAAGAAAGATCATCCAAATCACTTTTGCATCAAAAGCCATCTTCAAAAGCAGAGTTTTAGGACGTTAGCCCAAATCATTCGTTACGAGAATATAAAATAGGCATCAGCTTTACCAATACAAAAGAAAAAGAAGACTTGGACAAAAGTTAGGGGATCTTGCTATTCTCATTTAGAAACAAAAAATAAAGTTACATTTTAAAAAATGGAGTACATCAGGGAAGTTCGTCATAAAGATTCTTCGGACATTAGAAATATCAGCCGTTTGGATCCTTTGTAGGAGTGCGATCTCATGACTCGGCAGAAGAGCCCATTGATCCTGTAGAGTCAATATCTGAGTCTTTTTTACGCTCAGCTCTAGGAGGAAGCTTTGCTTCGGCCTGAGCCTCGAGGTCATATATCAAGTGTGGCTTAAACCCTATATATTTAATTCCCTAACAGTCGGGCATCTCCTATTGCCAGATAGTCTGCGCCTCATCGGCTATTTCCTTAGAGGGTAGAAGCTCTTCAGTAGAAATTGTTTCAACCTGGGAAAAATTTCTGAATTTCCTAACCCATGCTTGGAAAGTTTCTATACCCCCAAATAGCCTGTGTTGAAACCCACATCTTGTCCCCATGAAGCAAAAGTAAGTTGCCTATAAAAGCTCCTAGCCTTCTCTTTATACTTGTGCAATTGCTCCTTTGCCCGGTAAAATTTTGCCCTCACATCCAGACTAGACTTCAATAGATCCTCGACCCCTAGTATACTGCACCCCCGCCTCATCTATTGAATGTGAAAGCCTCACATTTAGTGCTTTCAACTTAAGTTTAGACTCGATCTTCACAGAAGAAAGCTCTATTTGGATATTCGGGTGATCTTGAATGGCCTTCTCAGATATGGCGTTGGTTGCAGCAAGTTTGGCCTCTAGATCATTGATTCTGGCCTGAGCTGCCGAATTATCTTCAGCAAGCTTAGCCTCAAATACAGCGATTTGCTCTCCCGAAAAAGCGAGCTCTATTTCCTTCAGAGCCTAAAGTAGGGCGAGAGCAGCCTCAGAGTCTTCCACTTTCTTCCTCAAAGACTCGTTCTCCGCAACACTGTCCTCTTGAGATCTTCGGAATCTGGGGAAGTAGTCCATACCGTTCATAAAACCTTGTGGAACAATAGAGGGGATAAGTCTTTTGGAGAATAAGTAACCCATCTGGATCAAAGCATAAAGGCATTTACGTCGGTAAAATGATATAGCATGTGTTCCATGGTTTCCTGTGTAGGCATTGCCCAGACATCCGCCATGGCAAGCGCTGGGATCAAACTAGTTAAAGTAGTGAAAGGGTTGCCTAGCCATTTCTTGTCCAACCAAGACAGAGGTTCCCCAACGGACCAAAAAACACCATCGAGGGTCCGACCACCTGTAGAGCCAGCAACCGACAGTGTATCAGCCGCAACTTGACTATCAATCAAACCTTCCCTTATAAGTCCCGTTCTGTCAATAGCCACGAGTTACAGTTAAGCATCCTCTTTCCCCACTTCGGTTACCAAAACACCCTCGACAATCGGAGCCTCCACTTCAGTTGGCTCGCCACGTTCGGACTCTAAAGGCTCCTCTACCCCCTCTGACTCGGGGGGTACCATCACAAAAAGCACTTCTACCACCATGTCCGTCAAAATTTGCTCAATATACCACTCGATTTCTCTATCAGAGTCAGATAACAATGTGACCTCCGCAGAAACTTGAAATGATAGCACATCAAAAAGTGGCGCTATTACTAAAGAACTATGTTCTTCAACAATAATTACTTTCCCTAGAGACCCAACCTTAGAAGATTCTTGAGGAATTGTCTGCTTCTTTTTTAAGGGCTTTCCCGTGCTAGTCAAAGACTCAAAAAACCTCTCTTCAAAGCTTCAGGCAAATCATTGGAACAATCTTCAGTAATCACCCCAGTTTGCTCAGCTTCAACATTTCCCCCTGAAAAAATCTCCACAATTTCAGACTCGGTCCCTTTAGATGCAACGCCTGATAAAGGGCTCTCTACTGATTCATTTGCCACCTCTGAGACAGCAGAAAGACCAGTTACGACGGGAACTATTTGCACATTGTCGCCCACCTTCCCTTTTCCCTTCTCCTCCCTCGTTCTTCTAAGATGGGCGGTCTGTTTGACAGGAGAAGGTTGAGCAGTAGTATGCCCTTTAAGTTCAGGAACCGCTTTCCAAGGGACCTCGTTAGTCTGCTTCCTCTTTTTTAGGGAAAGTTGAGCTGTAGATTCCATGGGTGGCTAAAGAATTTCCTCCTGAAGGATCTCGGATGCTTTCTCCCCTTCGACCGCGCTTGTCGAATTATCCGATGGAAGAGCTGAAGACTTTTGCCATTTCACCTCTGATGGTTGAGACTCTGAAATTTGAGGCACTATGACCTTCCATTTTTTCTTCAGCAGCGCTTCCATTTCAACCAACGCCCTTGTCTCTGCTGGCGCCCCTCCTTCAATCGTACCTTTAGTTGGGGGTACCTCAAATAAGCAGCCAGGGCCGCCTGAGAAAAGATGGTGTTGAATTCCATCTCTGAAGCATGCTCCCGGGCGTATTTCAGTAGATCCTGCGTATGAGCGTCTTCGCTCTCGTCTAAAATCAATTCCTCTTATCCTGAATTCGAAGGGCGACAAGTCTCCTGAGGAACTCTCGGGTCCGCAAGAATCTCCGTGGAAGAAAACTCCCAATCACCTTGGGAGAAAAAGAATTTATTTTTCCAGCATTTTTTGCTGGAATATCTGGTTAGCAGAACAAACTTAGTTTTCTAACGACCCTGGAAATTAAAAATGAACTTGGAGTTAGGATTCCTTGTTAATTTGTATATCTTCAAAAACTCTCGAATCTAGAGATTGTGTCCATCTCCAAGAACCTTCGGCCAAAGAATCACACAAGCAAAGAAGGTCCGCCAGGCGTTGGGGACCAATTGATAAGCAGCTATTTGAAGATAGTGGAGCATCTCCCTCACCACTCTCGAAAATAGGGACCTGAAGCCTGCTTCAAACATATCTTCGTACACACAGACTTCATGCTCATTTTCATGAACTACTGCGCCTTTGTCCTTCGTATCGAAACGCAGCTTTACAAAAGATGGAATGGAGTATGCTTTGCAAAGCCGACGTTCATCAGCACCAAACATTTCGGTCTTCCAAAACCCTGAGTAAGAAGTATCCATGAGTTCAGCAGTATCAGCTTCTTTTCGGCCCATTTTTTGGTAAAGACTCGAAAATAAACCTCCAAAGAATAGAGGAATGTTGTGATTGAGATGAAAGATGGGAAACCCACAGATGAATTTGATTCAAGGAAGGTTTGAGTATAGGTAGAAGAAAATCTATGTATTTCATAATAGGGTTTTCGGGGTTAACAAAATGTTCTGCAGAGGGAACAATCTCTACAGAAGCTCTGAAAAACATTGATCTTAGGAAGAAATATTGAGCTGTGTGACCTAAGTTAAACCACGCTAGAATCGAAGAAAGAAATAGACGAAGAGTTCTTTTGCGGATATTACAGATGAATGAAATCAAAGGTTCTTTTTTTAACAAAGGAAGTGAAGGTGCAAAGACGAGAATTCCAAAAATTCAAAGCTCCTCGAAAGCAGCAGCGTCGTCCATACTATAAGCCGGCCTTGGTTTACCATGTGTCTAGGAATTGTAAGTTATGCTTTCACAAGGATCGACGGATGAATCATCAAAAAAAATTATGCCTTCATGTAAGTAGCCAAAGTATCATTTGAGCCACTCATACATTAAGTTCGGTGGTTCCCCTTTCAAAGCCTTGAAAACCTAAACATAAATTTCCTAAAGTCTCTCTGACCAGAAAATTGGGGGGTAACTGTAGGACCCAGATTAATCCATGTGGGCTCCTAGGCCCTCCTAAAGATAAGGCCCGAGAAAAAGGCCCATTAAGTATTAAACGAGCTTGGTCCGTATCTAGAAATATTCCTCAATCTATATGATCATGGTCTGTCGAAAGGGACTTGCCGTTGGCCCTCAGTTTATTCGAGGGTTAGGCCCATTATTGAATCCTCGGGAGTATCCAATGATTATGTCTACTATTGGATCCCCAGGAATATCCGGGGATCAGTTCTGCTAAACCACACATTTGTTGCCAAATTCTCGGCTACGCCGAGGATTCTTCTGCCAGCCAGGCAGACGTCTCCAAGCACTTATAACAGGAAAGCTCCCCCTCCACTTCTAAGGTATCCAAATTTTCCCCCAGTTCATTATCTCTCTAAGTTGTTTAATCTCTTTGGAGTTCACATCACTGACTTAGGCATCGAAGCTATCCCCGCCGGGACACCACCGACCGCTCTTATCCTATTTCTCTCTTTTACTGCGAAGCTAATCTATACACAAATATCTAACCATCAAACACCAACCAATAGACACGTTATCCTCGAAAAACTATGTTCTAACAATAGTAAATAGTCATAACTAGAAAATTAAGTGACAAGTCTCAAATGTTTTGTTTTCTAAGAGTTTGTTTGGGATTACGTTTGAGAAATAGAGCTTTTAAGTAAAAAATAGTTTTTTTGGCAAATGTTTCATATATATATATTGAAACAGCAAATGTTTCATTTTTAAGCTTTTGCCAAAAGTGCATTTGGGCCATGTTTAGACTTTTTGGACCTTTAAAAGCACATTTAATTTTTTTACCAAACGAGTATTTTTTTTTCTTCAAACGGACTTTTTGAGTGTTAAAAGCACTTTTAACTCCCTCAAACGCAATCCCAAACCGGCCTTAAGAGTGTTCTCTAGTAGTTAAGCTATTCATTGGAGCCCACTTTTTGCATGGTGAAAAAGTGTTCACAAATGACTTAAGAAAAATAAGTTCTATGAGATAATTAGGAAGACTTTTTAGTCAATATTTTGCCGCCATTTGCACAAGATTTATATAGAAAGCTTAACCTTATTGATAATCCTAAAAATGAGAGAGGATTATAAATACAACTAGGAATGTCTTCCATTCAAACCTCATTTATGTTATGTTTAATTGCAGCCTTTGTCAAGCTGTGGTTGCAGAATTTTCCTCCCTATTGATATGGCCAACTTTCCAACTGGGCATCGACTTTAGAACATTCTGAGTATCTTTTACTATTTGGCTAAATCAAATTGTGTTTGACAAGTATAACTTTTAAGTTTAAAAAAAAAAAAAAAATGTTCTTTTGGCAAAAAAATTTAATTTTAAATTTTTTTAAAAAAACCCCTCAAACTATTAGTTGTTTGTAATATAATTCTCCAATGTTCAAAAGGTACTAAAGTAGCCTCCAAACTACTAAAATGTATAAAAAATGACACTTATTTTTTTATATTCTTCTAATGCCCCTACTCTTTTAACAAATAAAATAATTGTAAAAAAAACCAAACAATTTTTTAAAAATACAAAAAAAAAAAAAAAAAAACTAATGGGCAAATAAATAACAAAAAAAAAAAATTTAATAAAGAAATAATTTATGCCTACAAGCTACAGTAACTAATTTAGGCCAACTACAATAACTATTAATATCATATTAAAGTAAAATCAAAGGTGTAAATGATAGTTTTCGAGTAATGACATGGCACGCCTTTACTGCTTGACCAAGGATAGGTGTGCCCGAGGTTGAGTCGGACTCGTCGCTTGGTCCAAGGATAGGCGTGTCCGAGGATGGGTCAGACAAGTGAATCTTCTGCTAGAAATAACTAAGATTAGAGCGCTTGATGGGGTTCTGGCGAAGGGAACTCCAGTGCTTAAGTCAGTAATGAATCTTAAGGGCATTATAAACGCAATAAGAGCTTTAAAGATATTACGATTACCTTTTCATGAATGGGAGCGTCCCTTTTACAAGCATTGAGGGATGGTGATCATCCCTTGAATTCCGGTCTTTCATCTTTATTTGCTGCTTGGTGTTTGTTGAAGATGCAAGATTTGTTTGATAGTTTCATTATCGTAAGTATTCGAAATTTGAACCATGTAGCTTATCTTTGTTTGTATAGATAAGCTTGGCCAATCATTCTATCATTATCATATTTGATAATGTTGTAGCGAATTTCCTGAGCTTGCTTGACAAGCTGGGGAAGTCCCAAGCTTGTTGCCCGAGTATGGGTCGGGCCGATACTTGTTTGGGCCTTTAGTGGGTTGTTTACATGCCATATGGGCTCAAAGGGCCCATTGGGTCATCAATGGCAGAACCATGACCCTACAAAAGGTACGGTTCTTGAGATATAACAAAAAAAAAAAAAAAAAAACCCCAATTTAGTCGTTAGAGTCACATTCTGTTAAAAATTTGTTTTTATTCGTCCATTCATTTTACTTTAATACGATATAAAGCAATTTGTAATTTAGACCAATTAAAGTGACTAATTATTTATTTATTCCATTTTTTTAATATTTATTCGCCCATTGGTTTTTTTGTATATTTAAGAAATTGTTTAGTTTGTTTTACAATTATTTTATTTGTTAAAAGAATATGAGTGTTATAGGAATATAAACAAATAATAATAATAATAAGTGGCATTTTTTATATATTTTGGTAGTTTGAAGGGCTAATTTAGTTCATTTTGAACACTGAATTATTATATTACAAACAGCTGGTAGTTTTGTTAGCTTTTTTACATTTTTCCAAAAAAATAAGGTATCACTTTTTATTAAATTACTTTTTAAAGTTTAATTTTATTGATTTACTCTTTAAGGTTTTAATTGTTGTGGAGCAGATCGTTTTGCCCTCTCTTCATTAATTTTTTTAGAGAAATGCTTTTAACGTGTTACTACTTCATACTCAAACAGAAGGTGAAAATTAACCACCACACAAACAATTACCAAATATTGTTAAAACAGTCGATCAATCAATACAAATATTTGGTGACAAAGTGAGGATCTTTTGAAAAACTTTCAAAAGTAAAACTATTCATGGCAGCCAAACTCAACAAATCAATCAAATAAATTTTTTTTTTTGAGAAATTACAAGATGTTTATATTTAGGGGAAAATACACTTTACTCCCTGAATTATCAACTTATTTGCACTTTTAACCTTAATGTTTAAAAAGTGACACTTTACCCCATAAAGTATATGACATTGACATTTGACCCCATGAAGTATTTTGAATTGACACTTTACCTCCCATAAGTTGATTCTTTACCCCCTCAAAACTTAGCTATTTCAGGGGGTAAAGTGTATTTCATGGGTTCAAGTGTCAATGTCAAATACTTTGGGAGTAAAATGTTACTTTTTAAACATTGTGGTTAAAAATGCAAATGGGTGGATAGTTTAAGGGGTAAAGTATATTTTTCCCTTATGTTGGGAAAAATTGAGAAATTATTTATGTACTCTATTATGGTTGGTTAGGCTTAATCATATCTTATAGGTCTTCTCAAAGTATGCTTTAACCCCAAAATCAATGGAATTAATTGCATCTTTATTTAAAACCTAAAAACAATAAAACTATACAAAGTCAAATAATTAACAATGCTTTTTTTTTTCTGCAAGAAATCATGATCCTTTTATTAAAATCAATCAGAGGAGGGAGAAACAGTCTCCCTCGTAACAATCTCATGGATACATTCCGGATAGCAACTTCTCCACGTACGCTAAACATTTTCCCTAATAATTAACAATGCTAAGTAATTAACATATGCGAGTTAAGGGGTTTCAATGTGTAACATTTGGCACTCATCACGTACACTAGGTGTATTCACATAAGAAACATGTTGTTCAAGAAGAATTTCCAAGTCCAGGTTCATTTGGAGTTTGTTTTCTAGTTTATATTTGTATTTCTATATTAATTGTAAATGATAATTGGAAGTAAACAGAATAAATTGATAATCAAGTTTTTGAGGAACCTGCTAATTCGAGTTCAACCAGCTCCAAGAACACCAAAAACAATTTCACCCAAATAATCTCAAATTCCCCTACTCAATTACAGATTGGACTTATAAACCCTCTAACAACTAGAACAGAATCATTTCTAGTTAATTAATGCTTAGTCTTCTTATAAGGTTTGGGTATTTCAATGTAATACTTTTGGCTCATTCTTTTCATTGATGCAATCTGAATTTATACACATGTTTTGGAGAGATTACAAAGGAAATAATATTCAAAATAAATGAGAGATAATAAAAAGAGATTGCATTTCCTTCCTTGGATAGCACTAGTCGTTGGGCTGTTGTGAGCTACTGTAAGTGCTTGATTTTTGTTGCCTTGTTAAGATTGTAGCTGTTGCAATGGTTTCCTTGTGAGGTGTGGTGGATTTAATGGTGATTGGTTCATTACGCCCCCGCAAGCGAGACACGTGGCACACGACGTTGAGCTTGGTTCGCATAAGAGAGAAAGGGGAGAAGGCTGTGGGTTTAGTGAAGATGTCTGCAAGGTTGTCTTTACTAGAGATGTAGCGCACGACTAGAGTGTTGGAGGCAACTTTATCTCGGACAAAATGGAAGTCAATTTCAATGTGTTTGGTGCGGGCATGGAATGCAGGATTGGTAGATAAGTAAGTGGCGCCAATATTGTCACACCAAAGTGTAGGGGGATGGGGAAGAAATATACCAAGGTCACGGAATAGGGATTGGAGCCAGATGAGTTCAGTGGCAGTGATGGCGAGGGTGTGATATTCAGATTCAGTGCTAGAGCGGGCAACGGTGCGATGTTTGCGAGAGGACCAAGAGATAAGGTTGTGACCCAAAAAGACTCAAAAAACACCGGTGGACTTTTTGTCATCGGGGGAGCCAGCCCAATCAGCGTCAGAGTAAGCTTGAAGGGTACGGGACGGTGACCGACGAAGGAAGAGTCCATATGTGATGGTGAATTTGAGGTAGCGGAGGATGCGCTTCACGGCTTGAAGGTGGATAGAGGTGGGCCGGTGCATAAATTGAGAAACTTTGTTGACAACAAAGGAGATGTCGGGACGAGTGAGGGAGAGATATTTGAGGGCACCAACAAGGCTTCGGTATGAAGAGGGGTCATTGAGCGGATCCCCAGAGAGTAAGGATAGGGTATGTGCGGTGGACATAAATGACTTGACAGGTTTAGCATCAGACATGTTGCTTTTGCGGAGAAGATCCAGGATATAACGTTGTTGAGAGAGAATAAGTCCGTCAGGTGTAGAAATAGCTTCCATGCCAAGAAAGAAATGAAGAGGGTTGAGGTCTTTTATGGCAAAGTCAACTTTAAGCGATTGCAGGAGGGAAGTGGTCCCATGAGGAGTAGAACTAGTGATAAGGATGTCGTCGACATAGATGAGGACGTAGGTAGTATGCTGAGGGGTGCAACGAGTGAATAAGGAGGAGTCAGAACGAGACCCGACAAAGCCAAGCTCAAGAAGTCGATCACTGAGGTGAGAAAACCAAGCACGGGGAGCTTGTTTCAAACCATACAACGCCTTGTGTAACTTGCAAACATGAGTGGGATATTGGGGATGAAGAAAACCAGGGGGCTGAGCCATATAGACATCTTCGGATAACCATCCATGGAGAAAAGCATTTTGGACATCAATCTGACGAATTGGCCAGCCAGAGGAGATGGCCAGGGAGAGAACAAGGCAGATGGTGGTGGGCTTTACTACTGGACTATAGGTCTCTCCATAGTCAATGCCAGGTTGCTGGTGAAAACCCTTGGCAACGAGTCGAGCTTTGTAGCGATCGATAGTTCCATCAGCTTTGTGTTTGAGATGAAAAACCCATTTGCAACCAACGATGTTGGTATTGGCAGTGGGAGGAACAAGGGTCCAAGTGCCGTTGCTAAGTAGCTCATCAAATTCTGTGTTCATAGTTGTATGCCAAGCCGGATGTTGAGCAGCAGATGAGTAGGATGTAGGTTCGACATAATCGGTGCATGTGGCGACAATGAGTGCCTTTGGGAGAGGATATCGAACAAGACCCTCTGGGAGATTTTTAGGCTTGAAAATGTTGTTCTTGGAGCGAGTTTGCATGGCGTGTTGTTGTTGAGGGGGAGTTGTTGGAGCAGTCTCTACGGGTGCAACCTGTGTACAAGAAGGAGAAACAATGTTAGTAGTAGTAGGTGCTAATGAAGAGGGAGGGGTGACATTAATGGAAGTGGGATATGGTGGTGGAGTTGGGGAGGGACTCCGTAGGGAGTCGTGGATGCATTGAGGAGCTTGGGAGGGTGGTTTAAGGGAGGTAGGGAGAGAGTAGAGGAGAGTGTGTTGGGGGGGTGGATTCAAAAAGGAAGGAGAGGAGCGAGAAAAAGGACAAGAAGATTCATTGATACCATATAAGGTTTGGGTATTTCAATGTAAGACTTTTGGCTCATTCTTTTCATTGATGCAATCTGAATTTATACACATGTTTTGGAGAGATTACAAAGGAAATAATATACAAAATAAATGAGAGATAATAAAAAGAGATTGCATTTCCTTCCTTGGATAGCACTAGCCGTTGGGCTGTTGTGAGCTGCTGTAAGTGTTTGATTTTTGTTGCCTTGTTAAGATTGTAGCCGTTAGGGGTGAAATTTAAAACCGCCTAACCGCATCCGCTAACCGCTATCCGCGCTAACCGCTTTGAAAGCGGTTAGTAAAAACCGCTAACCGCCTAGCGGTTAGTGGATTTTGAAAAACCGCCTAACCGCTAACCGCCTTTTTTAAAATATAATATATATTTATATTATATATATTTCATATAATAAATAACAATAAGTTATTGTAGCCTAATGGTTATTGTACACCTATTTTACTCAGGAGTCCCAATTTCAATTCCCCCCACCTTATTTTTATTATTTATATAAAAATAAACAATAAGTTTTGCACTTCTATATATTCATTTCTTCCTAACCCAAAACGATAATTTTGTTATAATTTTATTCGTATGTTATATGTTGTAGAAGGTGAACAACAAAATTTTGGTATAATGGTCCAACATATAATACTCACTTTAAACCAACAATTTTTAATACTAAAATGGCCATGATAGAGGAAAAAGAATGTTTTAAGTGAGCAAAACAATGGTTTAAAGTGAGCCCAAAACTGGCAAAAAAAAAAACTCAATAAAAAGCCTAATAAAAAGCGGTTAGTAGAAAAAGCGGTTAACCGCATCCGGTTAACCGCTAACCGGGCGGTTAACCGCTAGCGGTTAGCGGATGCGGTTAGTAGATTCTACTAACCACCTAGGCGGTTAGCGGTTAGCGGTTAGCGGTTAGCGGTTTTAGCCACTAACCGCTAACCGCAACCGCTATTTCACCCCTAGTAGCCGTTGCAATGGTTTCCTTGTGAGGTGTGGTGGATTTAATGGTGATTGGTTCATTACTTCTATCTGTTCTCTTCCCAGGTTGGTCGATAATTTCTCAATTATTGGGATGTGAGGGGTATTTTTTGTTTTTTCACTTTTTGAGGGGACAAAAATATCCTTCTAATATAAATTTATCCAGTTGATTTAAACTTTAAAGTATATATATATATTTTTTGACATGTCACGCAAGGGTAGGGGGAGGAGAGATTCTTACTTCCTAATTCCTAGGGCAAAATATAAAAAAGCCTCCTCAACTACCAACCGTTTACGATTTAGCCCTATGAACTTTCAAAAGTGATAAAATGACCCCCCAAACTACCTGACAGTTGTATTTTGGCCCCCTCCGTTAGTCAAGACCGTCAAATTGGATGAAAAAATACAAACGATGTCGTTTTTTGGTGTTAAGTTACTAAAATGCCCTTTTGAAAAAAAATCAATTTAAAAAGGGAAAAATATAAAAAAGCCCCATCAACTACCAGTCGTTTACGATTTAGCCCCATGAACTTTCAAAAGTGATAAAATGACCCCCCAAACTACCTGACAGTTGTATTTTGGCCCCCTCCGTTAGTCAAGACCGTCAAATTGGATGAAAAAATACAAAACGATGTCGTTTTTTGCTGTTAAGTTACTAAAATGCCCTTTTGAAAAGAAAAAAAAAAAAGCAATTTAAAAAAACCCCTAAAAAACGACATTGTTTTGAAAAAAAAAAAAAAAAAAAAAAAAGAAGAAGAAGAAGAAGAAGAACGGTGGGCCTCGCCGGCCACCCCTAAACCACTGTTCTTCTTCTTTGGTAAACTCCACCCCTTGTCCGGGCTGAATCACAACCTCCAGTTCGTGCAGACCCGCGCGACCTTGCAAACGGTGGAATTGCGACTTGATGGTTACTGACAAGCCTCAACCCGCGCAGCAATTTTTGTTGCAAAACACGAAGAAAGACAATGCATCGTGACCGCACAGGGCAGGAAGGAAAGCCGGCAGGCGTCGGGCCTTGTCCTACAAGGTTGCAACATTGTGTCGAACCCTACATTCTTCCCGGTGAGATTCGAACGTAGGGCATATCTGGGTCATCCATGGACCAACAGTTTGGCACCAACAGCTCTCCGCGAGCCCCGGTGTGCGAACCCAAACACCTCCCAATGGTTGCCCACGACCCTCTTAGCTTTATTTGGCCTCATCTCGCCAATGTCCTCGCCTCGAGGCGAGCCACCACGCTAGCAAGTCAGCACCCCCGCTTCGCCTGTGTCCTCGCGGCTATCTCGCTTCACCCAGTGAGTCCACCGTTCTTCTTTCTTTCTTTCTTTTTTTTTGGTTTTTCTATTAAAAACGACGTCGTTTTTGGGGGGCATTTTTTAATTGATTTTTTTTTTAAAAGGGCATTTTATTAACTTAACTTCAAAAAATGACGTCGTTTTATATTTTCCATCCAATTTGACGATCTTGATTAGGGCCGGTAAAATGGGTCTACGGGTCGACCCGTTTACGACCCATGGTGACCAGCGACCCGTTTAAGGTAGACCGAGACACGAGCTGTTTATGTTAACGGGTTGGAGCCCCAAACACGACAGGATACAATAAATTTCACGGGTCACCTAACACAACCCATGAAACCTGTTTAACAAAATGGGTCGAAGCAGCAGAGAGAGAGAGCGGTAGCGGCGCAGCAGGGAGAGGCGGAGAGTGGCTGCGAGACTGCAACGTTGGCGGGAGAGAGAGAGAGTGGCAGGCAGCGCAACAGAGAGAGGGGGAGTGTGGCTGCGACGTCGGCACTCGGCAGCAAGTGGAGAGCAGAGTTGCAGAGAGAGAGACCTGAGACCGTCGAGCAGGAGAGAATGGAGGAAGAAAAAAAATGATGAAAATGAAAATGAAAGAAATTCTATTGAGGGCGGTGCAGCATGAGAAATGAGAACGAAAGAACAAAAAAAAAGAAAAGGTTAGAAGCTGAAGCGTGCACTGAGGACCGAGGTTGAGCAAGAAGATTCAGAAGAACAAGGAGAAAAAGGAGAAAAAAGAAAGGAAAAAAAAAATGAAAGTGATGGGGGTGGGTGGGTGTCGGTGGAGGAAGAAAAGAAAAGAAAAAACAGAAAAAAAGAAAGGAGAAACCAAGAAAGTGGTGTGTCAGGGACTCAGGCGTGGGAAACTGAAAAGTCAGTGATGTGTTGCACTTATAGTTTGTAGGTGATAAAGTTGATCAGGTTCGGATGAGGTGGGGTAAAGAATTTAAAATTGATTTTTTTTTTTTTTTTTTTTTTTTTTTCTTTTATAAACGGGTATGATGGATCACCCGCGACACGACTCATTTAAACAAGATAGACCCAAACCCATTAAAGGTAAACTCAAACCTGTTAATTTCGTATCGTGTTCGTGTCGGGTTCATGGGTCGTGTCAAAATTGTCAGCCCTAGTATTGACTAACAAAGGAGGCCAAAATACAATTGTCAGGTAGTTTGGGGGGTTATTGTATCACTTTTGAAAGGTTAGGGGACTAAATCGTAAATGACTGGTAGTTGAGGCGGCTTTTTTATACTTTTTCCTATTTTCTAAAAGGGATTTGCTAGGGGTTATTCCCGTAGTGTTCTCTCAGTCTTATGTAGAACATGATTTGAGAAAAAAATAAAATTGTAGTACCATTTTTTTGCTAACAAATTAATTTTTATGAGTTAATAGTTAGGTTTTAATGCTTTAAAACTTGTTTTTGGATTCAAAACTAAAACCTAAGGGTGGAAGGTTAACCCTTTAGGGATGGTATCACCCAAAATGAATTTGATCATCATAAATTTGATGCTAATGTCTCAATTTTGGTACTAATGCCTCACAAATTTGGTGCTAATGCCTAAAAAAACCGGTAGTAGAGGTCACTACAATTTTATTTTTTCTTAAATCATATTTTGCTTAAGACTAGGAGAACGCCAGGAGAACCTATGGGGAGAACCCCTAGCATTTTCCTTTATAAAATGGCATTTTAATAACTTAACACCAAAAAACGACGTTGTTTTGTATTTTCCATCCAATTTGACGGTCATCACTAACGGAAGGGGCCAAAATACAAATATCAGGTAGTTTGGGGGGCCATTTTATCACTTTTGAAAGTTCAAGGGGCTAAATCGTAAACGATTGGTAGTTGAGGGGTTTTTTTATATTTTTCCCTAATTCCTAACAACTAACAACGTATTACTATGGGCCAACTAAACTAATGGCTCACTAAGATACTAATTAAGCCCACTACAATCAAAGGCCCATTTATTTAATCCTCCGTTTTGTTGTCTTGGGCTCTCACTGACCGCCCCAATTTCGGTCCAACCGCTAGGGGTCCGGGCCGTCTTAATACTTAAAAAGATGGAAAACTCTCCTCCTCGCCGTGCATAGGGCTAAAAGAAACCCTAATTCCCAAATTGCTTCATCCAGTTCTTATTCCAGTGCTTTCGGCAAATCCAACGGAACGAGGTTTCATCAAATTCGTTTGCAGATTTTTCTTCTAATTTATTATATAACTTATTTTCTATCATAAAAGGCTGTTCCTTGAGCAGGTACACACTGTCTCTTTCACTATTACAATTCTGCCAGAGAGTTTTTTTTTTTTTTTCCCAAATTTAAGCCGAAAGTTCGTATCTTTGCACTTTTATTGTGTCATATTTATTACTTTTAGACTGATTGATCGGGTAATTGATCATATTTTTCTTTGTTGGCAATTTTCTGTAGCTTATAGTTTGAAAAAGAGTTTCAATAGATCTGTTACATAATAACTTTAATGGAGAGCAGAAAACAAAAGGTAATTTCTTTCCTTTTTATTTTTGCTTTGCTGTTCCAATTATCTTGTAATTGAATGGTTTTGTGTTTTGTACTGAGATTTGCCTTTTGCATGGTTATGGTTGCAACTGAATTGGGTGCTTAGAGAGCACGATTTGTCAATGATTGGATTAGCGACATGCCGGATGATGTTCTGGTTTCCATTCTGTCTCTCATTACAATGAAAGAGGCAGGGAGAACTAGTGTCCTTTCTCGCCGATGGCAAAAGCTTTGGACTTTTGTTCCTAATTTAAATTTTGACGCACAAGAGAGATTAAACTATTTGGTAGACCATAGAGGCGAACGGGGAGTGGGGAGATTATATCGTATTGAAAGGACCAAGTATGTGAAATGGGTGAATGGAGTAGTGAAATTGCATCAGGCTCCCGCTATAGATCAATTTAGAGTTTCTTTTGATTTGTTTGCGGATTATAGACATGATCTTGATAATTGGGTCAAGTTTGCAATCGAAAAGAGAGTTCAAAGGCTTGAGCTGAGCTTTGATAAATACCGTACAAATCACTGCCCTTTTCCATCATTGTACCGGACTCTCAGTTTTCCCAGGTGTAATTCCCTCAGGGTCCTCAGTTTAAAATATCTGAGTGTAAGTGGAGAAGTTTTGGAATACTTCATATGCAACTGCCCCTTTCTTGAACGACTGTGTGTGCAAGATTCTGAAACTCTTGTCAATCTGAAAGTTGCCGGTCCATTGCTCCGCTTGAAGTACTTAGAAATAGAACGCTGCTTAAATCTACAAAACCTAGAGATTTCTGCAAAAAATCTTGTATCATTTGTGTACTATGGGCCAACAATAACCATGCCTTTTAAGTATGTACCCAACCTTGTTGAAATGTCTTTGGGGGGCAAGTATTGTGAATATTCAATCTGTAAATTCTGCGAGTTTCCAAGTTATCTTTCGCGGCTAGAGATGCTTATATTGAATCTTCCAATGTCCAAGGTCTGTATGCAAAGTTATGTTGATCTTTTATAGGTTTTCCTTTTGAAATATGGAACTTCACTTTTCTTCTCTATCTCTTGCTTCGTTATGCAGAAAAAGATGAAGCTCCTTGAATTTCCTACATTAAGTAGTCTCAAGCAATTAGAGTTGATATCCTATTCAAAAGCCAATGCAAGCCTTCTTGGGTTGACTTCCCTGTTTAAAGCAGCTCCTGTGTTGTGCAGGTTAACACTGAAGGTAAGTGTTCATAGTTGTGTCCAACATAAATTATCCAATTGTGGGATTATTTAGTGGTTGATGCATGGTAGAGTGATGCTACCGGTGTTTTGGTTTATAATAATATCTGCATAAAGCTTTTAGCTTTCATGCCAACTGTTTAAATTTGTTTTGTCTTGTAGTGTTACCTTGTTATTGCGTAATTGTTTGTTCATTGCCATGGCATAAGGATAAAATATGTTGTCATAGCATTTGTCATATTCAATTATAGTTTTACACCAAGAATATATGCTCTTTATCTAGGGTATGACGACTTCAGAAATTTTAGTTTACACTTATCTTGAGCAGAAACTTGGATTCCTCACGAAATATTAGTTTACTTATGTAGAGCTGAAGCCTTTCTTCTCAATGTCATTGAGCTCCCAAATTCAACCCTTTCTCCCCGGGATGAAATGAAAAACCATGTGTGTGTGTGCGTGATAAAGGAAAAAAGAGCACTCAAATTAATGTGTTGATTTTCAGTCCTTTTTTGCATCTCAATGTGGCATCCAAATTTATATTCAACATTTGTCATTTTAGTCCAATAATCAGAAACTCTAATGGACCTTTCAAAAGCTTGAACGGACCTTGGAAGCTGCCACTTGAATATCGAATGTTTGATAATTACTACTGCTACAATTGTTCAGTTCATCCTTTCAATTTCATGCTAAACTATCCATTTATTTACATAAATTAATAAAATAAAATAACCAGATACATTTTTTCACTCTTCTGATCTTTCTTTGTATTTTATTTTTGGCCTTTTTTTAAATAAAAAAAAAAAAAAAGTTTGTAGAGTTAGGGTGTTTGTAAATTTTGCAATTGTGTATCTTTGTTGATTCTCTTTCTCTCCCACCCTCCCCAAAACAAAACCCTCTTTACTGATCGTTCACTGTAATGTTCACAGCTTCCAAGTAGATGTATGCACTGAACCACCTGACCGATCGGAAAGGTTTTGGACAGTTTCGTAGGGTGTTTTAGTTGATGCCAAATCTGAAAAGGCATAATTTGGTATTATTGGTTCAGGTAGCGGGTTGTAACAAAACGAAACCAAAATACTTGAACCATGTTGGTCCGCACACCCCTCTCTTCATTTTCTCTTCCTTCAACTCTCGCCTCCATGTCTGACCGCACTAACTAAACTAGAGTTATAACCCGAAGCAAACCTAAATAATAATAATAATGATGATTATGCAAATGATGACCAAAACAAGGAGAAGCACCACACAAGGTCAACAAAGAGAATTCAAATAATGTGACATGAAGATGATTATTTCAAATAATTCATATCCTTCTCTCACCACAGCTCCTCAATTAAAAGTGACTTCAGTAATCCATCATTTATTACCTCTTCTTGTCATGCACTTCAGTTTGTACGTATCTTGAATTTCGAGATCGCCCTTTCTCTTCGGCATCCATGGCATGTACCAAATCGTTAAGTATCTATCTTTTTTTTTGTTTGGCTCAGATACGTATTCAGGCTATAACTTTTATATATCTGCTATTGTCACTCCATCTTGTTGGTTATAGTTGTGTTGCTCTTAACTGCACTGTAAATACTCCCCTTTTTTTTAACATCCTAAATCAGCATTGTTAAGTTTGTTTTTTCTTTCCTACATCTCTCTCCCTCGATTGTTTTTTTCTTTTTCTTTTAGGGTCTGAGTGGAACTTTTTCTTCCTATTAGAGGTAATTTGAAGTGTTTTTGCAAATATTAGACATATAAGTCCATGAGGGCAATCAGTTGGCTGGAATGAAAATCAGTTAGGGCCCACTTCCCAGTCTACTTTAGAAGAAAGGTTGTTGCCTGACTATGAAATGGTTAATTATGCATGGCTAATCAAGCAGGGCATACCCATTTTGGTGGTTGCTGAAAATGAATTGCATCATAATCATGGAGGAAAATCAGTGGGCTTAATCAAATCCGACGTAAAAATTGAAGACTTATTCCACCATGAAGAATTGGCATGCTCTTGTACTTGACTGTTGTTAAATGTTGAACATATCGTGGTTCAGATTTTTGTGATAAAGGCACTAGTATTATTGTGCTCCTTGATGATAATTGTAGTATGTGTTCCTAGTTTGTTTCTAGACAAGCAAAATCTAACGCATCTTTTTGTACTTTCTTATTGTAGTTACATTTTTATGGACCCTCTGGTGGAAGAAAAGTAAAGAAATCTCCAAAATGTCTCCTTCCTTGCCTCAAACTGGTGGAATTGGTTGGATTTGTGGGGCAACCAATTGATGTCGAGTATGTTGCGTATTTGGTCGAAAATGCTATTGAGCTTGAGAAGATAATAATTGATCCTCGACGTCCCCTTATGATTGGTAGGCCATTGGATTCTAAGGATATAGAGCTAATACAAGCTGCCCGAGAGCGTGTGAAGATTCTTAAAAGAGAATTATCTTTAAGAGAATTATCTTTAGGTGATAGATTAGTAATCCTATAATTTTTCCTTTAATCATTATCTTTCTTTGACTGCAAAATACAGGCTTCAGAACATTTTAAGAACATTTTACTTTCATTAATAATAGATTAGTGGATAAAATTTCCTTTTAACAAAATGATTTTATATGATTCTTTTTGTTCGAAGGTTTTGCTCTCGAATGATGTTTGAAATAAAATAAAATAAAATAAAAGTCTTGTGTAAGTGCACGTTTGTGCTCTCTCTCTCTCTCACTCATAGCTGTCAAAACATCAACTTTGATACTTTTAAAAAATTACCATTGAAAGACAGGATGATAAACCAATGTATAGAGAGAAAACCATTATCTTTCTTTGACTGCAAACTATAGGCTTAAGAACATTTTACTTTCAAGGAAAGCAACATCCAGTCGCCAAGTCAAATGTAAACATATTGCAAATGTTATTTTGAATGTCTGAGCTCATCTCAAACTCAGCTAAATTTTAGTGTAGAAAATCAGTTCTCTCTCTTAAGTTAAGATGATGTTATCACACCAAACAAACAAAAACAAAATCAAAATAAAATATTCCCAACCAATTTCATTATGAGGTATAAGGGACGCTGATGAAAATGACGGAAATCATACCTTGATTTGAATTGTTCAACCTCCTAAAATGGATCATCCATCTTACCTCAAAAAGGTAGACCGGTAATTTATACAACCATTTACTAATAAATTGAGATTGTATGTCCAATTTTGAATCTCTTTGCTTTTCATTCACTCTCGATCGTCGGGCAGTGTTTTGATTTTTGAACTTTTGGATAAAATTTATTGGAGTCAATTTTTGGATTTTATTAGCTAAAATGTGTAAAATTTAATGAATTAGACAATATGTTGAAAATGCTATCAAGTAGCGGTCTACTGCTTTGGTAAATTAACCTAATTTTACTTCGTGTGTATCCTTCCGTCATCTTCATTTCCCTTAGGCGTTGCAAAAATGGTGTTATTAGAATGGACTTGATAATAGGGGCTCTGACATTATGATTTAAAAAACAATTAATCTAAAATAAGAAAAAAAAATACGCAATTGAAAAAAGCACAATTATTGAAATTGAAATAACAAACTGACCCTAAATAATATTAAATAACACAATTTGTATAAATGTAATGAGAGTCTGTTTTTTTTTTTTTTTTTTTTTTGACATGTTCGTACAAGAGGGGGGAGAGAGATTCAAATTAGTGACCTCCGCATCATTAGGCGTGGTCCCAACCAATTGAGCTACTTTTTGGGGGATATAATGAGAGTGTGTTTTATTTGTATGAGATGGTGTTCATTTTTAATTTTGTATTTTTTCTTAAAAATATTTTAGGTGATTTGCCCTTTCATTTTTTAAAATTTTTATTTTTATTTTTAAAAAATTAAAATTAAAAAAATTAATATTTTTAGGGAAATGCTAGGGTTTCTACCCTAGTGTTTTCCTAGCGTTTTCTCAGTCTTACATGAAAAATGATTTAAGAAAAAATAAAATTGTAGTAGCCCCTACCACCGATTTTTTTGCCAACAAATTAATTTTTATGAGTTAATATTTATGTTATAATGCCTTAAAACTTTTTTTTGGATTCAAAACTAAAACCTATGGGTGAAATGTTAACCTTTATGGATGGTATCACTCAAAATGGATTTGATCATCTTAATGCCTCAAATTTGGTACTAATGCCTAAAAAAATCGGTGGTGGAGACAACTACAATTTTATTTTTTTTAAAAATCATTTTTCACTTAACCCCTAACATTTTCCACATTTTTAATATGTTTTTCAATTTATTTGGGTATTTTTTTGTCTTATTTTATACCATTTGTTTTGACCAGTTTTTCAGCCTCTATAAAATGACGTCGTTTTGAAACATTTTAGAAACAAAACTACACCGTTTTAAACATCTATATATAAGTCTCTTTTTGCCCTAACCCTATACCTTCTCTCTATATATCCTTTCCGCCTCTCTCACGCGCTGATCTATCTCCGATCGTTCCGGTGAGTATCTCAAGGACTGATCGTCCTCGGAACTCGCACAGGCCTCTTCCAACGTCCATTCCCGAAGAGAATCACTAGCCCCTCCATCTCCTCAGCACTAAGCACCTCGAGGACATCCAACTGGAGAATGGCGTCTTCCACTTGACGCTTCAACCGATTCCTCTGAGATTGAGACTTCCCCAAGCCTCTCTCTGCTCCTACCCCATCCCTTTCGGCATCTCTCTTCCTCTTCTCCGCATCGCGCATAGCCCGGAACAGAACGAGCTCTGGCGTTTGGCTGCCAGGAATTACCGACGCAATTTTATGAATTTCTCGGCCAAGCCAAGGTTTTTCTCTTCCTCAATCTATAATTCTAATTGCGAAGCTTGCAGAAATCAGGGACTGTCTGAAGTCTTTGATGATCCCATCTTGAGAGAGCATGCCTTTCTTTTGTATGAACGCTTGCATCAGCTCTACTCCGATCTCGTGGTCGTGAGAGATATGAAAACAACGATCGGAGAAAGGTGCGTCGATCATTTCTATCAATATGGAGAGGAAGACGAATATGACATTGAAGACCTAAGGGAGGTCTATTTTCTGCTTGATTGGCTGTCATGCCAGTTCTGCTTTCAAAGACCACTAAAGACAAAGAATCTAGTCCTCGCCCCATTCATCTGCCTTCGTTTATTGCTGCCTAAGACAACGAAGTTTAAAATCCACGTGCTTTCCTCAGCGCAAGCCATAAGAAGGCAGCAACCTACCTAGGTCTTGATAATCTTTTTTTCAGGCCCACGAGGGCAGGCTTTCATCTGCGCAGATGCGGCGCAGATGATTACTTCGATCTCTGGCAATTCATAAAATTGCATCAGAAATTTAAGGCAACCATGCGGAAAGGGATAGGGTAGGAGCAGAGAGAGGCTTGGGAAGTCACAATCTCAGAGGAATCGCTTGAAGCGTCAAGTGGAAGACGCCAGAAATCGTCTTCTCCGGTTGGATGTCCTCGAGTTACTAAGTGCTGAGGAGATGGAGGTGCTAGTGATTCTATTCAGGACGTTCGAAGAGGCCTGTGCGAGTCCGAGGACGATCATTCGTGCAGAGTTTGACAATATCATGAATCTGGCTACACACCATTCCATCACGGTCGTGAATCAGTAGAGATATTAGAGATTTGAAGGATTTGATAGCACTGAAGGATTTGATAGCGCATTAATATAGTATATTCTACTAATGAACTGATTTCCAATTGTTTTAGTCGTTTTTGTTTCTGTTGGAACTGGAACAGGAACTGTTTCTCTTTTACCTAGTTTTCTACGTTAGCGTTTTATAAGTTTCTGCCTGACTATATTACTGCTTTTTGTGCCTTGAAAGTGACATCTCATACGATTTAAGAAGGCTGCAGTGCGACTGGTAATGCTAATTCATAGTCCTTTGCGTTCAGTTATCATGTTGGTATTGCATATACTCGAAGCGAATAAATGCAACTCATCCTTGACTTCTGCCAATTGATTTTTCTGATATTGCATGGGGAGTAACAATCTCTTTATTAATAAACTTATTGCAAATCAAACGATAATCCACTTTACTGAACGGGACTTGGACTCCATATGTTAAGTAGTTGTTATTGTTCATTGTTTGATATTACATCTAGAGTAGATGGGTAATTTCCTTGGCATTGCTTGTCACGTTACCTTTTACTTGTCGTTATTCTTTTTTCCCAAAAAAATAATGATTGCTTCATACGAATACTATGTTTCCGTGAAGAACGGAACTCTACAATTGCTGGATGAAAATTGTCTAGGGTACCTGATTTCATGGTTTGTTCCTAATGTTTTGTATATGCAACTTAGGAATAGATCCATCCACCTCCAAAACAAAATTGGTATTGTCGGATATGAAACTAGTGTCAATAGAATATGTATTGTATACACAACTTAATAACACAATATTCTTGATATATGTTGAGAGGATTGTAGTAAGCAATCGGGATATGCAAGTAGTTTCAATAGAGATGATTTCATAGCTTTACATACACTGGATTAAGAAACGTATCTTGGAAAATTATAGAAGTCTTCTTCCACATACATCTTTGTGTCTTGCTTTGTAATGGAATGTCCACAACTCAACCTGTAAAATGTGTTCTTGGTCTAAAAGAGATTTTCGTGAGTCGGAATTGTTATGTGGAAGTTCAAAAATAATTTTGTAGATACTATTTCTATTACATATGATGAATCATCATTACTAATGACTTGTTATTATTTTATTGCTATATTTACAGCCTGATGGTCAAGTTCATATTCATTGGAAAGCGGCTGCTGAAATAATTTTAGAAGCATGCACTCAATATATTGATGCAACTGGTCAGTTTGTAGCAATGGATGAAGATAAGGTATGAGAGTGTAATTGCTTTTCAATATTTATAGCTTTTATTATGGTAGTTTTTTTTGATAAGTAAAAGAATCCCAATATCTATTTGCAACCCATTTAACTACCATAATGGGTTTTTACTTATGGTAGTTAAATGGGTTGTTGAGATTAAGTCTTGCTTCTACTCATGACCTCTTAGTATTTGGAGAACTGCATATGATCTTTTATTGAACAGTAGAGATCACCTTTAGATTTCTATATTGATTGGTGAAGATGGGTTTTGTGAGTTGGTTTTACGTTGAGGCTAAAGCTTTCGAGCTTTTGGTGGATAACATGGGTTTTATTCTCTGTTTGGTGGAAAAGGAGTCTTGGATTTACCCTTGCTTCATTTTTTGGGAAGCTATGTGTTGCTTGACTGAAATCCATAGTGGAGGCGATCGTGCGGATTCCAAAGGCGATGGTGTTTATCAAATCATTTAGAGTGGGATCAAAGGGTGTGGGTACAAGGCCCTAAAAGATGTCTTTCTAGATTTATATGGTATTCATTGTGTAAATGATGCTTTAGTAGCGGCTTACTTGGTGACTTCAATCAGTGGAACATATGTTTTGTTAGATAGATTCATGGTTGGGAGGTGGAGGTCTTTGCCTTGTTCTTCAATTTATTGTACTCATTTAGAATGAGACAAGATGGCACCAAGGTTAGATTCTAGCATAATTTGTAGTGTGGGTACAAGGCCCTAAAGGAAGTCTTTCTAGATTTATGTGGTATTGCTTGTGTAGATGATGCTTTAGTAGCAGCTCACTTGGAGTCTTTAGTGACTTCAATAAGTGGAACATATGTTTTGTTAGATTGATTCGTGATTGGGAGGTGGATGTCTTTGCCTCATTCTTCAATCTGTTGCACTCATTTATTATGAGATGGGATGGTAAAGACAAGCTTTGGATGTCTCCCTTCAAAAAAGGATTGTTCGTTGTTAGCTCCTTCTACGGTGTCATTGCTTGTAACGATGGCCCTCCTTTCTCTTGGAAGAGTATTTGGCATACTATGTTTCCTTTGAGAGCAGCCCTTTTTGCTTGGTTGGTGTCCCTAGGGAAGATGCTTGCTATGGACAATCTAAGGAAACGACATGTCATTGTGGTTGATGGGTGCTCTATGTGCAAAAATAATAGGGATTCCGTGGACCATCTTCTCCTCCATTGTGAGGTCTTTTGTGCCTTATGGAATTCCTTTTTTAGTTGTTTTGTGCTGTCTTGGGTGATGCCTAGTGGAGTAGCCGACTTGTTTGCTTGTTGGTTGACTGGTGGTAGAACTCAGAGCACTGCTGTGTGGAAGATGGTGCCTTCTTGCTTCTTGTGGTGCCTTTGGAGGGAAAGAAATGACAGAGGTTTTGAGCACCGCAAGACGATGTTGGCGAAGCTTGAGTCATTTTTCTGTTTGACTCTTATACTTGGACAGCTGCGTTTTTAGCTCCCTAGGTGCTTCGTAGTCAGGAATTTCTTCTTCTTTTTTTTCCCCTTCTATGTTAGATGTTTCTCATGTATACTCCATGTGTACCTGAGTATGGATTTTCGCTTTTTAATGATATTTTGAATATTATTAAAAAAAAAAAGTTATATGGGTTGTTTCCATTATGTCACTTTCTTTTTCCTTTTTTCTTTTCCCGGCTTGGATATCATATGGGTATGTTTTAAAATACCCAAATTTACGTTGAGAAAAATGTTATCAAGTTAAAATTTACCTTGCGATATAATAAGAATTTTGCTTTTCTGGATGTATACACTGCTAAATAGTATATGAAACCTATATGTGAGCTGTTAGAATAAGTATTTTGCTTGTTATTGTTATAATTGGTGAAGTTTTATTTGGTTTGCAGATGATTTTTTTTAAGAAAGCTATTGAAAACATGGCGGCTACTAGTTTGCGCTGTGTTGCAATTACATATAGATCATATGAATTGGAAAAGGTTCCATCTAATGAAGAGGAACTAGTTGAGTGGACATTACCTGCGGATGACCTTGTATTGCTGGCTATTGTTGGTATAAAGGTATTTATTTTCCACAGAAACTTAATCAAAATATACACATATACAAGAGCCGTATCATCTGTATTCGTGGTGTTGGTAGTTTTGAGATTGTGGCATCATTTTACTTTGTGCATCATTCATGTAATTGACTTGGCAGCAGCCTTTTCAAAATTTTACCACATCCATGATTTTTCTGTTTATAGTTTTACATCCTTGTCAGCAATGAGCTATTGCTCAACTTGGACCTTATCCCTCTGTGAAAATGGTATGGACGGTGAATTTGTTGCTTTGGGACCCGTTGGGTGTTTAAACTGTGCAATAAAAGTTTCATATCATTTTGGGGCTTGTATGGCAGGAAATATCTGATGAGATACTGAAATGACATTGGGCTGTAATGCCCTTTTGCATGCTTTGCACTCTGCCTTGCGAGATGTTGTGTTAAGATATATTCATAAATGCTTATTTATTTATATCTATTTCACCTCTTTCCCATGTCTTTAAAATGCTTGTATTATTTGGCTACATTGTTTTGTTATATTGCTCTTAATGTTTCAGAAAGTCCAACAATAATCTTAAATCTTGAGTTTTTCCATTAAGAGGTTTCATCTTTGGACATCATAAAAAATTTCTCTAGAAGATTTTACTCAAAGCATGCTATTTTAGCATCATCTTTTGAAAGATAATGCCCGTGTTACTGCTATAGCTTATGTAGATATTGCAATGCAGGATCCTTGTCGACCTGGTGTCAAAGATGCTGTGCGACTTTGCCAAAATGCTGATATTAAGGTAATTGTGTGTGTGCAATTTTTTTGCCAAAATGCTGGTGTTAAGGTAATTGTGTGTGTTCAATATTTTTTTGGTTGCTTGTAATGTATTTTTTGGATAAGTAATGTTTTATAGAAAACGCGCAGAGGGGCGCAACCCTAGTACACAGTTGCTTGTAATTCTGAAGAACTGTTTCTGTCTTTGATCATATGGTTTCTGCTATGATTGCTAATCATATGAGTTCTAGTGAGGTAAAGATTGTTTTATATGCATCTTCATTGGGTAAGAATGACAATTGAACTTAACGTTTTTTTTTTAAAATTTTAATTAACGGATGCTTCTATATTGTGGGTACTGTTTTGATTGCTAATCTTATGAGTTCTAGTGAGGCGACGGTTTATTTTATATGCATGTTCAATGGGCAAAAATGACATTTGTACTTCTGTTTATTTTTTAATTGACTGGTGCTTCTAATTGTGGGCACTGTTCTATGCAGAAGCATCTGTCACATTTCATTCTCGTTTGGGTTCCTAATGTTATTCAAAAAATGGGGGTGTTAATGTCCCTGTGATATTGCTTCCAAGTTAAACCATCCATGTCATTCGCCATAAACATATGGAAATTCTGTTGATTGGGTTAAGTGATATTTGGTCACCGATATACTATAATATTTGCTAGGATATATTTGTGATATGGCCAAAATCAGAATTTACTCATTTATTTATTCTTTTTTAAATAGGTGATTGGTGAGTTCATAGACTCAATCCTATGGGTGTAGTGGTTATACTTTCCTATATAAAAGGTTGCAAATGATAATTATAATGTTTGGTTTCCAAATTGTGAAATGCTATGTACCATATTTTTATCATACAATGTTGATGTAGCAGTCTACCAATCCTTGGATATATATATATTTTTTAATTTTTTTTTAAATTTTTTTAATATTGACTAATCCAAGGGTTAGTTGAAACTGTCATATCATTGTGGGATAGTTGTGAGATAAAAATATAGTTTTTAGCTAAAAGCCAAACAAAAAAAGCTGAACCCTAAGAAATAAGGGCTATGGCACTCCATCTCATATTGTTTTTCTTTTCTTTGGTTTATCAAGTTAATGTATTTCTCTTCCTTCAACTCAAATTGTTTGGCTCATCTTTTGGAGGGAAGAGAGAGAAGAGGCATGTCTTACCAGAATAAGAAATCTCCCATTTTTGTCCTTTGCGCTTGTTCACAAACACACAGGCGCATTTGCATTAGAGATACACATACATAAACACACACCCATGCCATTCATCAAAAAATAAACACACACCCATGCCCACATAGGCCGACACAAAGAAAGCAACATTTTTAATTGGCAAGTGGGTTTCAGTGTTTGATTGATGGTGGTCTTGACGTTGTGTAAGCCCCATTATGAAGGATCGGCTTGAGCCTTCATTTGCAATAGTGGGTTTGGGTGGTGGTCTTGATTGGACAGCTAAGATTTTCAACAAACAATCCAACATGGGTGTATCTTTAGCAGAAAATTAAGTAGCATGTGAGCATGTTACATGAGTTGCGTCAGTGAATACGTATATAAATAAAGGAGTTTGCTAGGGGTTCTCCCCATAGTGTTCTCCTAGCGTTCTCCCAGTCTTACGTAGAACATGATTTAAGAAAAAATAAAATTGTAATACCGTTTTTTTGTTAACAGATTAATTTTTATTAGTTAATATTTAAGTTCTAATGCTTTAAAACTTGTTTTTGGATTCAAAACTAAAACCTAAAGGTGAAAGGTTAACCCTTTAGGGATGGTGTCACCCAAAATGAATTTGATCATCCTAAATTTGATGCTAATGCCTCAATTTTGATGCTAATGCCTCACAAATTTGGTGCTAATGCCTCAAATTTGATGCTAATGCCTAAAAAAACGGTGGTAGAGGCCACTACAATTTTATTTTTTCTTAAATCATGTTTTACGTGTAGTTGGGAGAACACCAGAAGAACCTATGGGGAGAACCCCTAGCATTTTCCATAAATAAAATACTGTAATTCACAAAATATATATAATACATTTAGACAAATCGCTACATGCAATACATACAAAGTACATACTACATGACGTATGGTGTGGGGAGATGGAAGTTTATTACGAGGGATTGGGAGGAGTTTTCTAGTTAGTTTTACTAGATCTAAGGTGGGGTATGGCTCCAAGGTTAGGTTTTGGCATGAAGTATGATGTGGGAGTTGCCTCTTAAGGAGGGAGTGTATCTTGAGTTGTTTACCATTGCCTGCCTTAGGGATGCATCCATGACAGATCATCTTCAGTTCTCTAATGGCTCTCCTTAATGAAATGTTAATTTGGTTAGAGCGGTGAATGATTAGGAGTTTGAATTCTTTACTCCGTTCTTGGATTAGATTAGGTTGAGACAGGATGGCATAGACAAGCTTTATTGGATCCCCTCCAAAAGAGGGCAGCCTAAGGTTTGTTCATTTTATAATGCCTTAATTCCCCATGATAGCACTCCTTTCCCTTGGTTTTTAATGAAATTTGATTACTAATCAAAACATATTGCGTATGTATGGCATCATATCTTGAGGTATTTCACTGTTGTTTCATCTAGTGTTTTATTTGTATCTATATCCGTAATGTTACGTAATCCTTGGTTGAGATTTTGGTTTAAGGATTATTCCTATTGCAGTAAATATGTGAAACTACTGCTAGATTTATCAATTAAATGAATTCTTAATTTTGTTGTGTACTTATAGAGAGGTTCATGAAAGCCATATGTTGCTTGTTTGGTGCTGTTTTGGGTTTCATTTTCTTGAATAGGACTATGTTGATCATGGTGGTATGCCGTGTGTGATTATATTTTGGTAAATATGATTCAACTTATTGAAGGGAGTATACATTTTTCTCTGACCCACAGGTGCGCATGGTCACTGGTGACAATCTTCAAACTGTGAAAGCAATAGCATTTGAATGTGGAATACTGGATTCTGATGCAGATGCTGCGGAGCCAAATCTCATTGAAGGAAAGGCATTTTGTGCCTTGCCCGATAAGGAAAGAGAAAAAATTGCGGATCAGATATCTGTATGATCTGCTACATTCATCTCATTGTTGGTTTCAATTTTTTTTTTCTTGTGTATATGTTCTCTAATTAAATTATTGTGGTGAATTTGGTATAAAGATTAACCATTTTCCTATCTATAGGTGATGGGGCGGTCTTCTCCCAATGACGAGCTTTTGCTTGTGCAAGCTTTGAGAAAGAGTGGACATGTTGTTGCTGTAACTGGGGATGGCGCTAATGATGCTCCTGCTCTGCATGAGGTTTGACAACATATTCTGTTTCATGCTCCTCTTTTTGTTTTATGGAGTTTTGAGTTTGGCAATGTCTTTTTCTATAATTGTTGTTATTCCTACTACTATTAGTGTTGTCTATAGAGTTAATATAGGAACGTTGAAGTCTGTAAATGAATCTGTTTGATTATACATATCTGGATGTAGTGGCATGGACTATTTAATACAATCTAATAAATTGGTTCCTGATCCTCAAAATGCCCTGTTTAAATGTGTGTTTTCTGCGATTAGCAATAAAATGGGTTCTCAGGAAGTTTGAGCATTTTTTTTTTTGGAATAGACCAAAGTAAATGTGAATCCAGGTTATTGTTTCCATCAGTGGTTCGGCTGTGGAACTTGTAGCAGCTACTTTCTAGAGCCTTGTTGTCTTGCCTGTGAAGTTTGAAATTTATTAGACTTTAAATAATATATTTATTTTTTTCAATTTTTAAAACATAGTTTTCTATTTCTATTTCTTGATCTTGATTTGTATTCTATTATTTTGGAGTTTAGGCAGACATTGGTCTTGCAATGGGTATTGCAGGGACAGAGGTTGCTAAAGAGAGCTCCGATATCATTATCTTGGACGACAATTTTGCTTCTGTTTTGAAGGTCAGTCTTGTCTTATAAGTGCTTTTTCTTTTTCGGTTTTTCTTTTTGGATGAATGATGTGTAGAAAATTTTGATGCCCTATGTCCATTTGAATTTTATATATTTCTTGTACTTGTATGCATTTCAAGAGCAAATGTCTTAACGCTTCCTTATTGTTGTAAGCAGTAATGACTTTTGGTTATGCTTAGAGTTGATTGTAGGGAAAGATAAACGAGCAAGATAGAATTAGGTATTATGGACCATTGCTGCATGGACTGGGGTGAACATATAGTGTTTTGATTTATTTAAAAATTTGCAAGTGTATACCATTTCAAAAAGATTTTTTTTTTATAAGTAATAATCAGTCTTATTACAAGCGTAAGGTGCCCCTAAGTACACAGGGAGTATACAAAAGGATCACCTAACTAGAAAGGGAAAAACGAATAAGGAAATCATCATAACTAATTTACAACGGTAACAAATGTGCTGCTGTCCAAAGATACAAAGTATGAAAACACAATGATAGAATGTCCTCGAAAGACCTCTCTAAATCCTCAAAGCACCTGTTGTTCCTTTCTTGCCATAAGCACAAAAAAAGGCAAGTAGGCACCTTCTTCCAAACCGCAGCACTCCTCCACCCCCCTAAAGACTACCAGTAGGCTAGCAAGTCGACAACACGCCTAGGCATCACCCAGGCCACCCCAAAGTGACTAAAAATGGCATCCCACATAGTAGAGGCAAACTCACAATGCAAAAGGAGATGATCCACTGTCTCTTCGCTGCTCTTACGCATGCCACATCTGTTTATCACAATAACTTGCCTCTTCCTAAGATTATCCAAGGTCAGAATTTTGCCCTGCCCCGCTGACCAAACAAAAAAAGCCGCTTTCGGAGGAGCCTGCATCTGCCATACACTCTTCCAAGGAAAACCCCTTGCTACATTACAACCCAAGGAATGATAGAGGACCTTAACCTCGAAGAGCCCCCTTTTGGAGGGAATCCACCACAATTTATCTTCTCCCCCTCGCCTCTCTCTAGCTGAGTCCAACACTTGAAAAAAAGACGCAAATATATGCAACTCCCAATCATCCGCCTCTCTAATGAAACTCACATTCCACTGAATTGAACCCCCCAACACCTCCCTATTATCCGCCATAGAGGCATCCTTCACACAAGCAATACCAAATAACATTGGAAAAGCAACCTTGAGCACCGTATATGCACACCACAAGTCATGCCAAAAGCTTATCCTTCTCCCATCCCCTACCACTAGTCTAGTAAAGCCTTTGAAAGTCTCCCACCCTTTCCTAATGTTCTTCCACAACCCTACCCCAAAAGCTCCTCCAGGCTCAAGAGAGCACCATCCGCCCCACAAGCTCCCATATTTTGATTCTACCACCACTCTCCACCAGGCATTCCTCTCAATCCCGTAACGCCACAACCATTTCCCTAAAAGAGCTCGATTGAACACCAATAAATTCCTGATGCCCAACCCTCCCTCCTTAATTGGAGTGCAAACCGTCTCCCACTTCATCAAGTGAAACTTGAACTCTTCACCTAAACCACCCCACACAAAATTGCGTTGAAGCTTCTTAATATGCTTAGCGACACTCACCGGGATAGAGAAGAGAGACAAAAAATAAGTTGGCAAGTTAGCCAGTGTACTCTTGATGAGGGTAACCCTCCCACCCTTTGATAAGTACTTCCTTTTCCAATTGGCCAACCGGTAATCCACCTTATCTATCACATCATCCCATATATGCTTAGCCTTATAAGAAGCTCCCAAAGGAAGATCAAGATACTTTACCAGCAAAGAGGCAATCCCACACCCTAAAATATCAGCTAACAAGGTCACTTCCTCCACATTCCCCACCGGAATTAACACCGACTTTGCCAAATTAACCTTCAACCCGGAAGCAGCTTCAAACAGCAAAAACACACTCCGCAAAAAACGTCACTGGCTGGGCATAGTATTGCAAAAGACCAAAGTGTCATCGGCAAACAGAAGATGAGAAAAAGAGGTATTACCCACTTTGAATCCTTCTAACAAACCCCCTTGCACCGTTGCTGAAATCATTTGACTCAAAGCGCCTCCATCACAAAGACAAACAATAAAGGAGAAAGAGGATCCCCTTTTTTCAAACCCTTGGAACTGCTAAAAAAACCATTAGGAGATCCATTAACCAAAATGGAGAACCGCACCGAGGACACACAATGAGCAATCCACGAGCACCATAACCTCCCAAAGCCACACCTCCTAAGCATATACTGCAGGAAATCCCAATTCACATGATCATATGCTTTTTCTAGATCCATCTTACAAATCACCCTGGCTCCGCAGACCTTTGCTTACTATCAAGGCATTCATTAGCAATCAAGATCGAATCTAGAATTTGCTTACCCTCGATGAAGGCACTTTGCGACTTGGAGATAATTTTATCCAAAACTATCTTCAATCTATTAGCTAGCACCTTGGCAATGATTTTGTAAATGCCTCCCACAAGGCTAATCGGGCGAAAGTCTTTGAGCTCAACCGCCCCTGGCACCTTCGGAATAAGCGAAATGAATGAGGCATTGAGGCTTTTTTCAAATCTCCCCCCTGCATGAAGATGTCCATCCTCACAACATCCCAACAAACTTGGAAGAAAGCAATTGAGAACCCCTCGGGACCCGAAGCCTTGTTGCCATTCATCTTTGACACAACCTTTCTAACCTCTTCCTCTTCAAAATCTCTCTCCAACCAACTTGCCTCAACCTCCAAAATGGATTCAAAGTCGGTCCCTTGCATTGCTCAGAAAACAACTTTTTATAGATCACATTGTGCATTTTTAATTTCCTTTTTCGGGACCAACCGGGGAATTGCATTACTTTTTTTTTTAATTTCCTTTTTTCTGATACGGTTATTTGAAGCTTTCAAATTTTTATTGGCTGACATGTCACTTGTATTTTGAGATCTTTTATGAAAATGATCAACTTGGTTTGTGAATGGTTTTGTGAAATATAGTGATGATTTAGTGTGTGTTTACCAGAGAACCTCTTATAACAAATATCATGTGGAGGAACTTGCTGATACAGGTATCTGTTTCTTTTGTGGCCAGTACTTGTGTTACTATTGAGGAATATTCATGTCATTAGCAGTGTGTTTTAGTTGTCTGTCACGTTAATGTCAGCATTAATGTTGGTTGGGAAATTGCAGGCTCTGTATCAAGTGAGCATCCTGCTTGTACTTAATTTCCGAGGTAGGACTTTACTGCATTTGGAGGGTGATAACAGCGAACATGCCGAGAAAGTGGAGAATACTTTGATATTCAATGCCTTTGTCCTTTGCCAGGTAAATTTTAACCGCTCTTTTTTTTAATATGATGAGTTGCTTAAATATTTTTGGGTTTATATTTATTCCTTTAAAACTATAGCACCATTACCTAAAGGTCCTATAGCTAGGTTAGTAGAAATTTCCAATAGGTATACATATACACATGGCCAATTCTGAACACTTCAACTAAAAAAAATTGTTTCCTAACTCTCTAAGCATAAGACGTCATTATCATGCCCCTCAAAAGTCTTCCATGCTTCTTCACTTGAATTTGTCAGATGGAAGTTGCTTAAATCTTTGCGCTTGTTAAAATCACAGATACTTTTTTTTTTCCACTCTCTTTACACATGCTAAAAGTCAGAAGTTAGTACCCGCTGACTATGCAGCAAGGCTGTGTTTAAAACATGTGTGCATGTGTTATGGGAACACTTGATAGTGTGTACACGACTTTCAGAGCTTCTTAGGGTATGGGTGACATTTACATCCAACTGAGTACCTATAAATTTTAATTGGTTGATAAAAATGCCTTGAGCGTATTTTTAATTAGTGTTAAATGTCTGCTAGTCTTCCATTGTGTGATTCATTTGTGCCCGTAAAGTTAGCCAGCTAAGCTGATCTCCCCCCCCCCCCNCCCCCCCCCCCCCCCCCCCATTGGATAAATAAATTGTTGTATCATGGCTGTTATGTGTTGGCATAAGCATGTGAACAATCCAATTGGTCCAACTGCAGGTTTTTAATGAATTTAATGCTGGGAAGCCAGATGAATTCAATGTATTCAAAGGAATTACTAAAAACAAACTTTTCATCGGGATAGTGGGAATAACTGTTGTGCTTCTGGTGAGACTTGTATAGCCTTTTAATTTGCTCTTTTGGGTTTATGATCTTGCTTCGACTCCACATTTCTTGCTGCAGATTATCCTAATGTTCTTATGATTGGTAGGCCATTGGATTATGAGGATATAGAGCTAATACAAGCTGCTCGAGAGCGTGCGAAGATTCTTAAAAGAGAATTATCTTTAGGTGATAGATTAGTAATCCTATAATTTTTCCTTTAATCATTATCTTTCTTTGACTGCAAAATACAGGCTTCAGAACATTTTAGGAACATTTTACTTTCATTAATAGTAGATTAGTGGATAAAATTTCCTTTTAACAAAATGATTTTATATGATACATTTTGTTTGAAGGTTTTGCTCTCGAATGATCTTTGAAAAAAATAAAATATAATAAAATTCTTGTGTAAGTGCACGTTTATGCTCTCTCTCTCACTCATAGTTGTCAAACATCAACTTTGATACTTTTAAAAAATTACCATTGAAAGACAGGATGATAAACCAATGTATAGAGAGAAAACCATTATCTTTCTTTGACTGCAAACTATAGGCTTAAGAACATTTTACTTTCAAGGAAAACAACATCCGGCCGCCAAGCCAAATGTAAACATATTGCAAATGTTATTTTGAATGTCTGAGCTCATCTCAAACTCAGCTAAATTTTAGTGTAGAAAATCAGTTCTCTCTCTTAAGTTAAGATGATGTTATCACACCAAAAAAACAAAAACAAAATCAAAATAAAATATTCCCAACCAATTTCATTATGAGGTATAAGGGACGCTGATGAGGACGGAAATCATACCTTGATTTGAATGGTGCACTAGTAGCTCCAACATGTGTGCAACCTCCTGAAATGGATCATCCATCTTAGCTCTAAAAGCAGACCGGTAATTTATACAACCCTTCACTAATAAATTGAGATTATGTCTAATTTTTTAATCTCTTCGCTTTTAATAAATCGTTTTGATTTTTGAACTTCTGGATAAAATTTATTGGACTCAATTTTTGGATTTTATTAGCTAAAATGTGTAAAAGTTAATGAATTAGACAATATGTTGAAAATGCTGAATAAGAGATTTCCAAGGAACACTTAAAAGGGTCCAGCCGCTGCCCTATCTATCTGTCTCCGTATGTAATCAATACGTTGTTGATTTCAATTTTTACATTTGGTGATTGTAAAAAGTGATAAGTAGGATTTTCCACGTTATTTTAGGACCCCAACTAAGATTATACATAAGCCTCACTCTACGTTATATTGCTATGGTAAATTAACCTAATTTTACCCCGTGTGTAACCTTCCGTCATCTTCATTTTCTATACCCCCTTCTCCCTCTTATGTGGACATGTCAAAAAAAAAAAAAAGATAACATGGGCTCTCTATATATTAATATTGACATTATGATTTAAAAAATAATTAATCTAAAATAAGAAGAAAAAAAATATGCAATTGAAAAAAGAACAATTATTGAAATTGAAATAACAAACTTACCCTAAATAATACTAAATAACACAATTTGTATAAATGTAATGAGATGTGTCTCTTTTTTTTTTTTCTTTTTCTTTTTTGAGATGTACGCACAAGAGGGAGGAGGTGGATTCAAAGTTTCAAACTAGTGACCTCCGCTTCAGTAGGCGTGATCCCAGCCAATTGAGCTACCTCTTGGGACGTAATAAGAGTGTGTTTTATTTGTATGAGATGGTGTTCATTTTTAATTTTGTTTTTTTTTTTTAATATTTTATGTGATTCGCCCTTTCATTTTTTAAATTTTTAAAAAATTAAAATTAAAAAAAAAAATTAATATTTTTAGGGAAATGCTAGGGGTTCTACCCTAGTGTTTTCCTAGCGTTCTCCCAGTCCTACATGGAAAATGATTTAAGAAAAAATAAAATTGTAGTGATCCCCACTACCGATTTTTTTGCCAACAAATTAAATTTTAAGAGTTAATATTTATGTTCTAATGTCTTAAAACTTGTTTTTTGATTTAAAACTAAAACCTATGGGTGAAAGGTTAACCCTTTAGAGATGATATCACCCAAAATGGATTTGATCATCATAAATTTAGTGTTAATACCTCAAATTTATTGCTAATGCTTAAAAAAACCAATGGTGGGAATCACTACAACTTTGTTTTTCTTAAATCATTTTTCACTTAAGACTGGGAGAATTCTAGGAGAGAACTCCTAACATTTTCCATATTTTTAATATGTTTTTCAATTTATTTGGGTATTTTTTTGGTCTTATTTTATTCCATTTGTTTTGACCAGTTTTTCAGCCTCTATAAAATGACGTCGTTTTGAAACATTTTAGAAACAAAACTACATCATTTTAAACATATATATATGTCTCTTTTTGCCCTAACCCTATACCTCCTCTCTATATATCCTTTCCCCCTCTCTCACGCGCCAATCGCAGAACTTCTCCTGATCTATCTCCGATCGTTACGGTGCCAGATTTTTCCCTTTTTGGGATTGTGACTTCCCCAGTCCTCTCTCCGCCTCTACCCTATCCCTTTCGGCATCTCTCGGCATCTCTCTTTCTTTTCTTGGCATCACGCATAGCTCAAAACAGAGTTTGGTTGCCTTGAATTTCCGAACTCAAGCAATTCATAAAATTGCATCGGAAATTCAAGGCAACCAAAAGCCAGAGTTCGGTTCTGTTTTTTTCTATGCGTGATGCCAAGAAAAGAAAGAAATGCCGAGAGATGCCGAAAGGGATAGGGGAAGACGCGGAGAAGGCTTGGGGAAGTCAAAATCTCAGAAAAATCAATGGATGGGTTAGTGATTTTTTTCGGGAATGGACGTTCGAAGAGGCCTATGCGAGTATACTCAACTAGATTGTCTAAAATCAATGTGTGTTTTGAGATCCACGTACTTATATTGTTTAAGAAATGGTGTAAATTACATTGGTTCATAGACCATGCGCAGGGTTCAGGAATTATTGTCAAATGACAGTGAGTTGATGGCAGCTGATGAAGATGAATCCTTCTCTTCAGCAGCAGTAGCCCTAACTAACAAAAGGTTGACTTTTGCTTGGCTTGATGGGGAACCCCAAAAGGTGAGTTTTTTTTTCAATGATGAAAACGTCTTACAAGTGGCTTATGTCTTGCTTGGGATGGGTTATGTGTGTTATTTTTACATAGAATCAAAGTCTTACGAGTTTTGAAGAGAATGAAATGATCGATGTTTTGAAGATTGTTATAGGATGGTGGTGAAACTAAATGCCTTATTCTGAATTCTTTACCGATGGATAGTTGCTTATGATTGTTTACATATTTCTAGTTTTCGTGATTTTCTTAATCTTTTGTTTTCTTCCGGTTAGGTATTTCTCTTGTATATTTCATGTGTACATGAGCCCTTTCCCTCTAACTAATTTCAATTACTTATAAAAGGAAATTAAACCTTTTGTTTGATTTTTTTCCCTTCAATTACTGATACTTTACAATCTTAAACTGTTTCCTTTAGTAAGATGTCTGAACTTTTGCGGTTGTTAATGATCTATGCATGTATTTATGATAATCCAAAACCATTTATTTGTTGTCGTAGCAAGAATGGATCCATATACTTAACAAGAATTGCCTTGAGGCGTCTGACAGACCCTTCAGGCATGAAAATGCAGAAACAACTAGCATCTGTACATACTATAAGATTAATTTTTTTATTTTTTATTTTTTATTTTGTCGCTGTTTGCATAAATAATCATCCATATCAATTAGAACATGGTTGCTGCTTAAGGAAGTACCTAGAGGTGCCTCTTGCTCTTTCTTACCATATTTCATAGGCACATTGTTGAGTTGTGGACTTGTGTATTTTACGATTTCTTATAATGGATACTTGATTAATAGTTTAATAGTTGTTTTTGTTTGTTTGTTTGTTTATTCCCCAAATATAATTGATTGAGTAATTTATCATTTTTTTTTGTTGGTAATTTTCTACAGCTCAATAGATGTGTTATGCGTTAAAGTTCTTATCAGCAAAGCAATTTCACTTAAAAACCCTAACAAGAAATGATGATGAAGATGAAGATGGTAGTGAATGCTTGGCGGTGGTGATACCATTAGAGTAGGAGCAAGAAAGAAAGAGATGGGTACGGGAAGTCGAGCACTGGGACTGGTAGTGAAGACCCTGCTATTAATTGGAGGTGCGGTTTTGCTCAAGCAGCTCACCAAGTCCACCACTCGCTGGGACCATGCTCGCATCGTTGGTAACTCCCTCACTGGCCGAAAGGTACCCACTACTGATATTCCCCTTCTCGTCGCCCACCCACCCATCTCTTCCATTTTGAATCAAATTATTTATTCAGCCATTTTAGTGATCTGTTAATGGGGGTAATGTGTTTGAATTTTATGATAGTTTTCCATGGAGCAAGCATCCAGAGCTCCAGACAATTACTTCAATTTCAGGTACTACCATAGACCTCCTAACCTATTATAATTCATGTTCCTATTTTGTTGCACATTAACCACAACTTCTCAAGCAATCAGATGTTTTCATCAAACTCATTGCTGAGCTTCATATCTATAACCAATCAAGCATCTCTAGACATGGGTTCTTTCTAAAACATTTAAAGGGCCCTTTTTGCTCCAGTGTATTACCTTTTGTCTTTTGTCTCTGGCTATCTGCATAATGCTTACATGCCCAGCAGCAGAGATAGTTGACGGGTCAAAGGTTTTATATTTTGTACAAGTGAGTGTATAGCTCGCTGCCTATTTCCTTATCCTAGAAAATAGAAGAAGAAGTTTTCAATGGCTTTCTGTTCAATATCTTTATATATATACGGTCAGTTGCTGTGTGCCAAAAAATGGCTTTATGATGGTTTTATTTTTGTTGCTAGGCATTCTGGAGGACTCCTCAGAAGTCCTTTCGACAGGTATGCTAGTGTACCCTATCAGCTTTCAAACTTGCTGCATTTGTTATGCATGAATCTTAAGTGATAGAAATGGTTTACTCGGGTATTGCCTCCTTGGCTCTCTTCATTTTTGTTTGTTTGTTTGTTTGTGTGTGTGTGTGTTTTATTGAAAGTTCAATTTCAATGAAGTTCCTGTAAATAGATTTCTCAGTTTAGGATGAATTTGCGGGTATTCTTTCTCCAGATTGCATCTTATGGTGCAAGCCTGGTTATTTTCTGCAAGAAACATTTTTACATTGATAAATTCTAAATTCTAACCTTTACTGATTGCAGATATTTTACATGGTCAAGCCTTGTCCTAAAGAGTTGAAATGTGATGTTGAGGTTGGCATATACTCTGTTTTCCAGTTTAGTTTGGTAGAGCATAATGTTCCTTTGCATTTTTCAATGGTGGAACTGTGTTTTTTGGGGGGATTTGAGTAACTCTCCAATGTTTTTAACTTTGCTCAATGGGCTGGTAAGTTCATATGCCATTAGAGACGTGGAGGAGTACAAGAACTTCTGTGATCGCCCAAAGGACTAGTGCCCACTGCCTGGAGAAGTTCTTGGGGTAAGGCTTGTGTCACATCAAAATCATGGTTTTTGTTACTTAGATCCATATAATATGAAAAATATTTATGGATATGACTTTGAAGACTTTGTATGTTATCTTTTGCTTGAATTTGCAGTTTAAAAAGTTTTGGTACAGAAAATTGTAATTTGAAGGAGAGGCAAATTAAGCCTATGTACATGTGGTGCACAAACAGCAAAGTTATAAAAGAGGTCCTGGAACAAGTTTTATAGATTAATAACAAGGTGCAACAACATGGCTTCAGATGGGTGGGTTGATAGGTGGTGGCACTGTGGTGAGTTAGTTCCCCTAGGATACAGAAGTAACTCACTAAATTCGGATTCTGACTTATTGACTATCACATGACTTACCTTGCTGCTAAGTTGTTTGCTCATAAGCATGAGGTGATGTCTTAATATATCTGAAAGTTGCCGGTCCATTGCTCCGCTTGAAGTACTTAGAAATATCCCGCTGCTTAAATCTAGAAAACCTAGAGATTTCTGCAAAAAATATTGTATCATTTGTGTACATTGGGCCAAGAATAACCATACCTTTTAAGTATGTACCCAACCTTGTTGAAATGTCTTTGGGGGACAAGCATTGTGAATATTCAATCTGTAAATTCTGCGAGTTTCCAAGTTATCTTTCGCGGCTAGAGATGCTTATATTGAATCTTCCGACGATCAAGGTCTGTATGCAAAGTTATGATGGTCTTTTATAGGTTTTTCTTTTGAAATATGGAACTTCACTTTTCTTCTCTATCTCTTGCTTCGTTATACAAAAAAAGATGAAGCTCCTTGAATTTCCTACATTAAGTAGTCTCAAGCAATTAGAGTTGATAGCCCATGCAAAAGCCAATGCAAGCCTTCTTGGTTTGACTTCGCTGTTAAAAGCAGCTCCTGTGTTGTGCAGGTTAACACTGAAGGTAAATGTTCATGGTTGTGTCCAACATACATTATCCAATTGTGGGATTATTTAGTGGTTGATGCATGGTAGAGTGATGTTACCGGTGTTTTGGTGTATAATAATATCTGCATAAAGCTTTTAGCTTTCATGCCTACTGTTTATAAATTTGTTTTGTCTTGTAGTGTTACCTTGTTATTGCGTAATTGTTTGTTCATTGACATGGCATAAGGATAAAATATGTTGTCATAGCATTTGTGATATTCAATTATAGTTTTACACCAAGAATATATGCTCTTTTTATCTAGGGTATGCCGACTTCAGAAGTTTTAGTTTACACTTATCTTGAGCAGAAACTTGGATTCCTCACGAAATATTAGTTTACTTATGTTGAGCTGAAGCCTTTCTTCTCAATGTCATTGAGCTCCCAAATTCAACCCTTTCTCCCCGGGATGAAATGAAAAACCATGTGTGTGTGTGTTTGATAAAGGAAAAAAGAGCACTCAAATTAATGTGTTGATTTTCAGTCCTTTTTTGCATCTCAATGTGGCATCCAAATTTATATTCAACATTTGTCATTTTAGGCCAATAATCAGAAACTCTAATGGACCTTTCAAAAGCTTGAACAAACCTTGGAAGCTGTCACTTGAATATCGAATGTTGGAGAATTTCTACTGCTACAATTATTCAGTTCATCCTTTCAATTTCATGCTGAACTATCCATTTATTTACATAAATTAATAAAATAAAAGAACCAGCTGGTCTCTCTTTGTGTTTTATTTTTGTCCTTTTTTTTATTAAAAAAAAAAAAAAAAGTTTGTAGAGTTGGGTTGTTTGTAAATTTTGCAATTGTGTATCTTTGTTGATTCTCTCTCTCCCACCCTCCGCAAAACAAAACCCTCTTTACTGATCATTTACTGCAATGTTCATAGCTTCCAAGTAGATGTATGCACTGAACCACCTGACCAATGAGAAAGGTTTTGGACAGTTTCTGAGGGTGTTTTAGTTGATGCCAGATTTGAAAAGGCATAATTTGGTATTATTGGTTCAGGTTGTGGGTTGTAACAAAACGAAACAAAAAAAATACGTGAACCATGTTGGTCCGCACCCCCTCTCTTCCTTTTCTCTTCTTCCTTCAACTCTTGCCTCCATGTCTGACCGCGCTAACTAACCTAGAGTCATAACTCGAAGCAAACCTAAATAATAATAATAATGATGATGATGATTATTATGCAAATGAAGAACAAAACAAGGAAAAGCACCACAAAAGGTCAACAAAGAGAATTCAAATAATGTGACATGAAGATGATTATTTCAAATAATTCATATCCTTCTCTCGCCACAGCTCCTCAATTAAAAGTGACTTCAGTAATCCATCATTAATTACCTCTTCTGGTCATGCACTTCATTTTATACGTATCTTGAATTTTGGGATTGCCCTCTCTCTCCGGCATCCATGACATGTACCAAATCGATAAGTATGTTTTTTTTTTTCTTTTTTTTTTTTGGCTCAGATACGTATTCATGTTTATAACTTTTATATATCAGCTATTGTTACTCCATCTTGTTGATTATAGTCTTGTTGCTCTTAACTGCATTGTAAATACTCCCTTTTCTTCTTCTTTTTTTTTTTCTTTTTTTTTTTTTTTTTAAAAAATTTTTTTTTTTTAAACATCCTGAATCAGCATTGTTAAGTTTTTTTTTTTTTTTTTTTTCTTTCCTACATCTCTCTCCCTCGATTGTTTTTTTCTTTTTCTTTTAGGGTGAGTGGAACCTTTTCTTCTTATTAGAGGTAATTTGAAGCTTTTTGCAAATATTAGGCATATAAGTCCATTTCTATCGTCTTCATAAAGTTATGGGGGCAATCAGTTGGCCGGAATGAAAATCAGTTAGGGCCCATTTCCCAGTCTACTTTAGTAGAAAGGTTGTTGCCTGACTATGAAATGGTTAATTATGCATGGCTAATCAAGCAGGGCATATCCATTTTGGTGGTTGCTGAAAATAAATTGCATTATAATCATGGAGGAAAATCAGTGGGCTTAATCAAATCTGACGTAAAAATTGAAGACTTATTCCACCATGAAGAATTGGCATACTCTTGTACTTAATTGTGGTTAAATGTTGAATATATCATGGTTCATATTTTGTGATAAAGGCACTAGTATTATTGTGCTCCTTGATGATAGTTGTAGTATGTGTTATTAGTTCTCCCCAAGGGATAGTTCATTCGGCTGTAGACCACGTCTAATGAAGCGGAGGTCACAAGTTCGAATCCCTCCTCCCCCTTCCTTTGTGTGGACGTGTCAAAAAAAAAAAAAGTGTTCTTAGTTTGTTTCTAGACAAGCAAAATCTAACGCATCTATTTGTACTTTCTTGTTGTAGTTACGTATGTATGGACCCTCTGGTGGAAGAAAAGTAAAGAAATCTCCAAAATGTCTCCTTCATTGCCTCAAACTGGTGGAATTGGTTGGATATGTGGGGCAACCAATTGATGTTGAGTATGTCGGGTATTTGGTTGAGAATGCTGTTGAGCTTGAGAAGATAATAATTGATCATCGAGATCCCCTTATGATTGGTAGGCCATTGGATTCTTAGGATATAGAGCTAATACAAACTACCCGAGAGCGTGCGAAGATTCTTAAAAGAGAATTATCTTTAGGTGATAGATTAGTAATCCTATAATTTTTCCTTTAATCATTAAATAATAGAACATTTTACTTTCAAGGAAAGCAACATCCGGCCACCAAGCCAAGTGTAAACATATTGCAAATGTTATTTTGTATATCTGAGCTCATCTCATCAAACTCAGCTAAATTCTAGTGCAGAAAATCAGTTCTTTCTCTCTTGAGTTAAGATGATGTTATCACAGCAAAAAACAAAAACAAAATAAAATATTCCCAACTAAGATATAAGGGACGCAGATGAAAAGGACGGAAATCAAATCATACCTTGATCTGAATGGTTATGGTGCACTAGTAGCTCCAACACGTATGTGTGCAACCTCCTGAAATGGATCGTCATCTTACCTCAAAAATCTACATCAGAAACACTTAGAAGGGTTTGTCTGCTCTTTTTTATATCACCATGTCAAAGTTAGTCTCCAAGTATGCGGTTCTTTTCTGGATTCGCTTTAAATGGATCATCAACTGCCTTTAGCTATTCCAAAAAAATTATGAATATATATCGCTATCTTTGTAGACGGTGGAAAAAATAGTGAATTGCACCATGTTAGAGTGGAGCCTTAACATAGTGCCGATTTGCATATATATATATATATATATAATGGTAGGGAATTGCTTTCTATATCCATCTCTTGCATTTGTTACTGTTTGGGTTGTCTTAAGTTTTCCCAAATTAATCTAGTTTGATTTCTATATCTACCTTCTCTTTCCGAAATTTTCCCGAAATTATTCCACCTTTAAAGATATTGGAATTTACGGTCGAAAGTCCCTTCAAGTAAAATCCACCAATGTGTATGCATATATATATATATATATATATACATATATGTCTGTGTGTGTGAGAGATCCGGTCGAGACTTGCTAGGAATTTGCAAATACCCGGTCAGGAACACCACCGGGACTCGACCTTTCATCGTCATCATTTTGTCAAAATGTTTTTTGACAATGTTGAGCGGGGCATTAGGCCAAAAAGAAAAGTATAGCTTTGTTCTTTTATAAAATATTGATTTTACTTGTCTTTTTATCATGTCAGAGCCTTGTACACAAGTTTAGGAGAAGGAATTCTTTTAAATACTTTTATCCATTGGTCTGCATCCCAGACAAACATTCCTTGAGCTTTTCTCAAAGGAAAATGCTAGGGGTTCTCCCGTAGTGTTCTCCTGGTGTTCTTTCAGTCTTACGAAAAACATGATTTAAGAAAAAAAAAAAAATTTGCAGTGGCTTTCACCATCAGTTTTTTTAGGCATTAGTACAAAATTTGAAGTATTAACACCAAATTTAAGGCATTATGACCAAATTTATGATGATCAAATCTATTTTGAGTGATACCATCCCTAAAGGGTTAACCTTTCACCCTTAGGTTTTAGTTTTGAATCCAAAAACAAGTTTTAAAAGCATTAGAACATAATTATTAACTCATAAAAATTAATCTGTTGTCAAAAAAATGGTACTACAATTTTATTTTTTCTTAAATCATGTTCTACGTAAGATTAGGAGAAAACAAGTTTTAAAGCATTAGAACATAATTATTAACTCATAAAAATTAATCTGTTGGCAAAAAAAGGTACTACAATTTTATTTTTTCTTAAATCATATTCTACGTAAGACTAGGAGAACGCCAGGAAAACACTACTGGGAGAACCCTTAGCAAACCCCTTTCTCGAAAGAGTTTATTTTACAAAACTATAAGGTTAGCCGTATTTTACTGTTTTTTGGTGATAGAGCTAGCTCTGTCTCAGATAACTGAGTTTAGTAGAACCAAGTAAATAGTATTTCTCAACTCTTTGGTGATCTGAACACTACTGGAAGAACCCCTAGCAAACCCCTTTCTCGAAAGAGTATATTTTACAAAACTATAAGGTTAGCCGTATTTTACTGTTTTTTGGTGATAGAGCTAGCTCTGTCTCAGATAACTGAGTTTAGTAGAACCAAGTAAATAGTATTTCTCAACTCTTTGGTGATCTGAACACTACTGGAATAACCCCTAGCAAACCCCTTTCTCGAAAGAGTATATTTTACAAAACTATAAGGTTAGCCGTATTTTACTGTTTTTTGGTGATAGAGCTAGCTCTTTGTCTCATACAGGAAACTGAGTTTAGTATAACCAAGTAAATAGTATTTCTCAACTCTTTGGTGATCTGAAAGGTTTATGAAGATTCATTGCATGCATATGGCATCCTAGCAGAGATTTGCTATGTCCCATGCGGGAAAAATGTTGAAGACCTTGACCACTGAGTTTTTCCCCTGCCCCTTATGAGAGGGTAGTGTATATCACACGTTCTATGTGATAAGTGCAACCAACCTTAAGTCCATAGGAATTGGGAGGAACGGTTAGGAGAGATTCAAAGGGAAGGTTCTTTTAAGTATGATTTGAAAATGAATGCTTGCTGTAACAGTTTATGCAATCTAGGAGGAAAGGAATTCCAAAATCTTTCATTAGCAAGATAAGAATGCATGTGGTATCTCTTATGGTATTATTTACTCTGTAGAGAGTTGAAATGAATTCTTTTCATGATCTAGTGTCATCTCAAGAAAATAGGTAGATCTATATCTCCTCCCCAAATTGAGGTGTTTTGTCCTTGGTATATCTTTAATTGGGGAATGATCCTGTGCTTTTGTTTTGTGTTCTTTTATGGCATTATTCATGATCCCATGTGCTACAGATTTTTTTTTGTTTGAAGTCCATGTTTGATGTTTAATTGTTGGATTAGTTAAACCACCTTTCTTTTCAATGTGTCAGGATGTCAACAGAACGTAAAGTAAAAACATAGATTAAAATACCGTATTTTTAATTAAAATTTCTTTGATTCATTCTAACTCAACGCCTAGTACTCACCACCCACCTCTAAACCTTTTATCCACTTTTAAACTCTTGACACCATATCTCCAAAATCAACCAAGACTGTAACTCTGGTGATTTTGTCAATAGTTTTGTTAATGGGTATTTTGTCAAGAGAATAAAAATTATTTGGTGTGAAGGGTTATATTGTGTTTTTTTTTTTTTTTTTTTGGTGTTTTAAGCTTATAAATATAGCTAATTGATAATTATAAGTTGATGAATCTTGCTTCTATTGCATTCTCTCTTATATGTGTAGCTATAAAATTGTCTAAAAAATATTTCTATTCACACCTATTTATCATTTTTTTTTGTTAGACTGTCTTACATAAGGTGTTTTAAGTGGCTGATAGATATTTAAAATATAAACCATTTAATATTACATTATATCATAGCATTCTGAATAGTCTCACAAGCATGTCAAAAAAAAAAAAAAAAAATAGTCTCACAAGATTTTACTAGCTAGAATAGTTAAAAATCATATTTCTCTATTTTAATTATCAATTTTTTTTAAAACACTCTTAACAACATTATCATTTTAGCTATCAACTTTTATTATTTTATTAATTTTTTTTTCAAACCCAGGAAATAGAAAAGGGAAAAGAGAGAAACTTAAAATTTTAATGAATTATTTATTGATAAAGCTGTTGGGAACCAATTTTAGAGCATTTTAGCAAATTGATTTAGGGCTATTTGGGTGTACGTTTGAGTGGCCTAAAAGTGCCTTTAACTTTTAAAAAATTTGTTTGAATAAAAAAGTACTTATTTGGTAAAAAAAATTGAAAGCACTTTTAAAAAGCCAAAAAATCTAAAAAATAGTTGAAATGTAATTTTGGCAAAAACTTAAAAATAAAAATTTTAAATTAAAAATTATATTTTTCAAACGTAATCTTTAACCTATAGCTTTTTTTTAAAAAAAAATATATATATTTTTTGTGACATATCCATGTAAGAAGAAAGTAAAAATTCAGATTAATAACTTCTATTCCATTAAGTATGATTCTAATCGATTTCAATAAAAAAAAAAAAAAAAATTCTAATCGATTAAATAATCTCTTAAAAAACCCCTCTAGCTATTTGATAAGTCTATGGAGAATACTTTTTGGTGAATATAACATAGATGTGATAAATGAGGGCATTATTTCCTCGAGGAAAAGCCCAAAATCCGTCAACATGGTACCTTGTGTCGGTCGGTTGCATCCGTGATTACCTCAAAATCTCTTTCCGACAGCTATCATTTTCCGCCATCATCGCTCTCTCGATCCACGTGTCAGCCATTTTCTCTGTCTCTCTTTCCTCACTTTTTTTACAGGCACGCTTCGGTGTTCGCGTAAAATTGCTCCTATTTTTGTCTTTTGCCTTGACTATTTGAATTTTAAACTGAAACTGATGAAACTTGTCTAGCATCACTTCTTCGAATGCTTGTTTTCTTGCCCTTTTTATGGCATGCCAATTTCTCTCTCTGGGGTTTTAGTAGTCTTTCAGAGGAGCAGACCCATTTTGATTTCTCTGATGAGAGAGCAATAAATCCACAGGGGAAGTTGGGGAATGCTGTGTAGCCGCAAAATGTTCAATTTCTTTGTAAGGAAAGATATTAGGAAGATTCTTAAGCGCAAAGACAGTGATGCTGGCCAAAAAGGTACCCACTTTCTAATTTTAGTCTATTCGTCTTTCCTCACTGAGTTTTCCTCTGTTTTATTTGGACTAGTTCTCTGTTTTTTTTTTTAATGGTTTTATATGACTCAATGTAGTTTCTGTTATACCCCTTTGCCTCGGCTCTAAAGGGGGTTCTTAGTTTTGTTGATCCCATCCGCAATGAAGCGTTTGGGTAATGAATATTGTTAAAAATGCCATATTTGTGGAGTATTAATTGGTTTATTTTCTGTTATTATCTATTTGTTGCATATAGCAATTCTTGAAGTGATTCACTTATTTATGTTGACAAATTTAATGAACTGAGTTCAAGTCTATCTTTTTTTTTTTTTTTTTGGAAACTTTTGTGCTTTACCATTATTACTGTTGTTACCATGTCTTTTCACTGTTTTTTACTATTGGGTGTTGTTGTTGTTGTCATTTGTGGGCATTATTATTATTATTATTATTATTGTTGTTGTTGTTGTTTTTTGTTGGCACTCTATGCACCTAATTTTATAAGACGATTTTTTATTTTTTATTTTTTATTTTGGGGTAAGAGTAGAAGAAATCCCTAATCTAATCTGTTAATACTACAGGCCCATTGCTGTAAGACGGGTTGGGTACCATAAAATCTGCTATCTTTTCTGTAGAAATTTGTGGGGATTTATTATCTATTTCTCATTTTCTCCTCCATTTCATTTAGTGTATTTTAAAGGGGTAAAATTACTCCTCTAAAATACACTAAGCGGATATTCTCCATTTCAAATGGAGAGGATCCTTTTCCCTCCTCCCTCTCATCATCCTCCTCCTCCTCACACTAATGCACAACACCCTCACAACATCTTTTGGAATATTGGTGTTATTGATGATGTTGCAGTTATCATTTTTATTATATTGAAATACTGGTCTTACTGACATAAAATATATCAAGTATAAAATGATTATTCCAATTGTAAATCTGTCTTCTTGATATGGTTTATTTATCTCCTATTTTTTTGTTCATCAATTCAGGAAGAGCTTTGGAAGAGTTGAGAGCTTCTCTTTTTAATGAATTTCGCTTGTCTGAAGGCGTAAAGCGTCAACAGCAATGTAGATGTGGTCCCATTGCTGCTCTTACCTTCAATTTTTTGGTTGCTGTTGGTATTATATTCACGAATAAATTGGTTCGTATAGTCGCCTTTCTATATATCTAATCTAGCTATAGAATGCCATATTGAATTATGTAGTTACTGCTTCCCAGCTTTTATCTTATTTGGCCTCATTTGTTTTTTCAGGTGCTTAATAAAGTTAAATTCAAGTTCCCTATATTTCTCACTTTTATTCACTATGTTGTAAGCTGGTTATTAATGGCCATTCTAAATGCCTTTTCTATCCTCCCTGCATCTCCTCCCTCAAAATTGACACGGTCATCTACTTTAATTACTCTTGGCACTGTTATGTCCCTATCTACTGGCCTCGCCAATGTCAGCTTAAAATACAACAGGTAAGATATGTTATTTCCTATTTCTGTGCAAGTTTTCTGTTTCTGGCACTCTGTGTTTACTACGTATGTTTTCAGTGTGGGGTTTTATCAGATGTCTAAGATTGCTGTAACACCATCCATTGTCCTGGCAGAATTCTTATTGTATAGAAAGAAAGTTTCTTTCTCCAAGGTAAGTTCCTTCTTTTTTGCAATGTTGATGTGCACATGGAAATACTGTATCCTTATTACTCAGGTTTTAGTAGGCTGAGATGTAAGAATGGAGTAGTTTGATGTGTAAACATATTTAGTTTTTACAATAATATAATCTTGTCTAACTCAACTGTTTGTTAAATAGAAACGTATCATCTTTGGTAAGAATCACTTCTTAATGTTTGTCTGAAATGTGGAGGACTGGACTTAAAATCTTATGACTCCCAGCATGCAAAGTAGCATTTTCAATTGAAAGAAGTGTCCATTTTGGACATGATAAAGTATATAAGACAGCCCAAATGATTCTAGTCTCCAGAGACTAGAAGTGAAATTTATGACAATATAAATTGTGGCTTAGATGATGTGATCGTGTATTCAACTGTTGGTGGACTCATTCGGACCTTAATATGTTGTTTTAACATACTTACAGGAACGTTAGGTTGTTCTTGTGTAGTCACTGTATCCTTTCTTTTTCTTGGAGATTTTCAAAGTGGTACTTGTAGAGCTCGTTTATTATCTGTTTCTATGTCTGTCCATTGAAGTAAAATGTCGCCTGAAAGAATTGATGGTATGATTCATGGCTCTCAGTTATCAAGTTATCATATACAAGGAGCATTTTCCCTGTTTCCCTATGTTTCTACACATACAGATGTGCATATGAGATGTATATACTACGTTTGCATGTAGTGAAACTGAGTAGTGAATTGGAGAATTGGACTTTGAAAACATCATCTAGGAATCTGTGTATAGAATAAGTGGCTTTATGTGAAATCTGTTTCCATTGGAGGGTATTCAACTAGAGCCTTCAATCAATTTGATGTTTGGGGTCCTGCACCACATAATTGGGTTTTCAATCTTGTGCTTGCTATTAATAGACCTTGCCACTACTTTTGAGTCTCCGCTTTGAAGCTTTGTTATGGCTCCTAAATAGAGTTGGGGGGGTGGGGGTGTGGGGGATACTTCCACATTAAACACTATATAGATTCTCGTCTTGTACAGCATTGTGATTTGTTCTTGTCTTTTTGCCCTTGTGCCATTCATAAGCTTTCTGTAATGATACTAGGAAGGTGCTTACAAAGGTCTGAGCATATTGAATGTGACATTTATCTTGTGTTAAAGATGTAATATTCTTGTTGATCGATCACTGACTGTTAATTTTTTTTACTTGATCTGCCTCTGTTAATGATAAATGTTATAGCATCTTGCTTTGTGTTTGAACTCTTGCCAGTGAAATCTTCCAGGTGCTTGCACTTACAGTTGTATCTATTGGTGTTGCTGTGGCTTCGGTGACTGATCTCCAATTCGACCTCTTTGGTGCTTGTGTAGCATTTGCATGGATAATACCTAGTGCAGTCAACAAGATCCTCTGGTCAAGTTTGCAGCAGCAGGAGAATTGGACAGCCTTGGCGTAAGTTTCAAGCTCTTTCTCCTGTTTTCTACAGCTCTCCTATATGTTCACTTCCTTCTACGAATGTTACATAATTGCATCTTACCAATGATTTGAAATCACTGAGCAGCTTGATGTGGAAGACGACGCCGATCACTTTATTATTTCTGGTTGCTTTGATACCATTGTTGGATCCCCCTGGTGCCCTTTCCTTTGATTGGAACTTCAATAACACATTGGCGATTCTCACATCAGCAGTTCTTGGCTTCTTGCTTCAATGGTCAGGTGCCTTAGCACTTGGGTAAGCAATCTCCATTCATTCTTTTGACTATTCCATGCTATAGCCTATCAGGTCTCATTACTTGAAATATTGGAGCTTCCATCTCTTTGTTGCTTTCGGTTAATTCATACTCTAGAGAGCAACCTTTGCAGAACATGAGGTGTTATGATTGGTAAATTATTTTCCTTAGTCAATTCTAGAATTCCAAAGGTATCACACCTAGTGATGCAGGACAGAAATGTTTGCGGGCTGGTGTCAAGAATCTTTAGGAAATTTGATGCAGAATGTTTAGGTAATTCTATTGATAAGTACTTGAAGGCTTCTGGATGGATTTGATGTTAATGACTTAGGGATGGTTAGGTTAAAAAAAAAAAAAAAGAAAAAAAGAAAGAAAGAAAGAAAGATTGAATCTTGAAGGAATTTGATGGTTGTTTGGTATTTAAACAGTGATTTTTTAAAGTAGGTATTTAAACAGTGAATCGAATAAGAAAATAAAAGATAAACCTCTGGCAATCACACCTTGGAAGGAGAATGCAAACACCCTCAAAGCTTAAGAAAGCCTCTAAATTTATTGAATTTGTTCTATATGTTTTGACAGATTACATAAAAGTCTATGTATAGCCTATCCCCGATCCTTCTCGGAAAAAGACTAGGATTCCTAACAAAAAGAAATAGAACAACTAAATCAAGTAGGAAACTGCTAAAACGAAATGAAATAGAAAAGGACTCCAAAACATAAAATAAGAATGGGCCTTTGATATTACCCACTTACTAGATTACTGATGACATAATAAAATTCAAGAAAACTTAATTAAACCTGAACCAACTGCATCCTAACACAAGTAATCATAAAAATTAGACTAAAATTAACTAGACTGACTTGGTAGGATTCCAACTAGGACCCACATCAAACAAGGGCAAATTTCAAATAACTTTGGTTTATAAGTTTGCTTTTTCAGTTTGTTGGCTTCAAAACTCAAGGTTGAGTTTGAGGTTGTAGAATTTCTGGCTTTGAGAATGGTGTCCTCGACATTTGATAAAATGCTTGAGCATGAGTTTTCTTCTTTTCTTTGTTGGTGGAGATAATGATGATACTGCAACGTTCTTCTTTCCAAAGGAAGCATTCAAATTTTCAGGAATCCAAAGTAAATAAGTGAGAATTATCAATCGCAAGTGATGCACAGGTTGAAGTATTGGAATAGGGTTTGCTATCTCTTTCATTTCGGCTGTTTCCATGTGTTTCAATCTTTCAATTCTTTTTTTTCTTTTTTGACATGTCCACACAAGGGAAGGGGGAGGGGGGATTCAAACTAGTGACATTTGCTTCATGAGGCGTGGTCCACAGTTGATAAATGTAGTAAAGAACTTCCAATTCTTCTTGAGAACTATCTTTGGATGATGGCTTATGTGTCCCCTCTCTTGATTAACTATGATGATTTCTTTGTTCTTTTTTCCCTTTCTAGTTAGGTGTTTCTTTTTGTATACTTCCGGTGCACTTAGGGGTACCTTACGCTTTTAATAAGATTAAATTATTAGTTATCAAAAAAAAAAAAAAAAAAAAAATCTTGAGAACTCATTACTCAACAACAGTAAAGGATTTTGTATCATCTTCACACAGAAAAGTGTCTCCCTTTAACCTCTTCTAGAACAATTATTAAATGTTATGGAGGTTTATTAGACACAAAGCCAGCAGTCAACAGCTGAGCTTTTGATTTCTTTTGCTTCAATAATGCATTTGACCTGTCTTTTTTCTAATGTTTTATGTCCCTTTTGTCAAGTAGTTTAGTATCTTTCTTTTTTATTGAAAGTCTCCGATTTTAATTTAGCAGTATTGAATCAGTTGTGTGGTTTAGGGCCTTTAGGCAATTCTGCTTGCTGTTTAAGTCTTGCTGCTGGTTCCTCTTACTCTTTGGGCTTTCCTGTATACTGCTGTGACTCATTAACATGCATGTTCTTGCTTTCCAGTTTCCTGTTGTGGCAGTTTAGTCAATTGTTTAGGCTTTCTGCTGGCTGGTCTCATTGTTCAGTGCCATATAAATGCTCTCTATGGTTTGAGAATCAGATTTACTAGTAATTGGATATCACAAGTAATTCTCTATGTTAAGCGCAGCTTGGAATGCGTGCTCCATGTTTAGGAGTGGATCCCTAAGCAACTCTTGCCCTATATCAGCCCTTAAACCAGCTTTGGATGGAGCAAATGCCTGGCAGTCATTTGCTTCAGCTTCACATTGAGTTCTAAATTCATCAAATTTCTGCTTAGTCACTACAGTTGGCATGCTGTCTTGTTTGGATTGACAAGTTGCTCAGTCTTGACATTCGGATGCATATATTTTTCTAAAAGCTTTGCCTTTTTACCTTTTCTGTGCTTATTGGTGGTAGTTCTCACTTTCTTATATCTCCTTCTGCACATTATCACCAATCTTGGGCCTGGCGTATATATTTCATCTTTGCAAAGCTCACTCTCTGAATAGAATTCAGATAATAATAATAATAATAAGTTCAACCGAACCAAGCCTAGCAAACACCGCAGGATCAGCCCTTCCCTCAAGAACTGGAATCATCATCTTGACACCACGTGTTGCACAGTCAAGAAGTTGAGCCTGTTGGTACTGATAGTGCTATTGACTATTAGTGCCATCAAGTTGCTTCGGATTTGAAAATAAATATGATGTTGTGTATCAGTCAACTCCTAAACAATCTTTTTGAATGTCCATACATGATTGAAAGCTCGCTCTAGTACCAACTTGATGCATGAACTTTAGGAAATTCAACACTGGGTAAGGTCTCCTGATAAATTTCAAACTTTGCTGGAATTATATTGAACTCATTCTATGATTTTGATAAAATATATGAAGGCATCTATGTAAGCCGTTGGGGTTGTCTCGGCTCTGACCTTGGGCCTGATGCGTGAGGGGGAGATTGTTGGGGTTATTCCGTATCGGTTGTAAAAAGGGCTAATAGTCAATTTTTGGGGTTGAGATAGGCCCAAGACCACCCAACATAAGCTATTCTAATATTTTTCCTACAAAACTTAGGATTCCTACATTAAAGGAAAAAGAACTACTAATCCAATCCCAACAGAAAACTACTAAAACAAAATGGGAAAGAACTCCAAAACATAAAATAGGATTTGTGGACGTTGGCACAACTCATTCCATCAAATCTTGAAATTGTCAAGGATTAAAAAAAACCTAAGAAAGCTTAATTAAACCTGAACTAACGTCTTCCTAGCACAAATAAATGTAAAACTAAGACTAATACTTCGTAGGATCCCACATCAAATAAAACCATAATTTCAAGTAATTTTGGCTAAGTTTTCTCTTCCATGAGCTTCTTGTTTATTCACACCACACAGCCCTAATGATGATTATAATCACTGAAATTTCTCCAAAAAATATCATTATTTCTTAAATTTTAAAAATTACATTCATATATGTAAACCATGACCATGGAGTTTCTCTAATCCTAATGATGCTAGAATCTAATTTAAAAATATAGGTAGTCTATTTTTTTTAAAAAAAAAAAAAAATTTAAACTACAATTAGGACCTGATATACAACTTGATGCCATATCCAACAAATCTGGAAACTATAAAGTATCCTTGACTCTTACAATTAATCAAAAAGTGAAAAAGCGAGTAGTACTTTAGTGAGAATAAATCAACAGATGATGGTCAATAGCAACTAGGTTAGAGTTCAAGGTTTCGAGTAAGCTTGATTGTCTATGATCTTATTGTTCCATAAAACTTAAAGCATAGTTTTGAAATATTGTGATCTCTAAGCTTGCTTGTCTATGATCTTATTGTTGCCTATGTCATCCTTCTGTGGTGGGAGAAAACATGACCTAAAATTTTGAATTTTTGCTGTATTACTTGCAATAAGAAACTCTTGATTGATGCTGCTATACCTTTTTAATAAGATATAACAAAGATGATATTGAAAGGTCCTTTTCCACTGTCATTCAATTTGTAGAGGGATAATGAAAAATCAAAGATAGGAATATCCTATTTATTTAGAGCATCTTTGGCAGATTGTGATGTGTGATATGCCCATCAATTTTGATTTCCTGTGCTTCTCTTTGGCTTGCTTTTAATCGTTGTCGGTGATTCTTAAGATGCCAGCTATTGGAGTCTTCCATGTCATAAAGCTCTTTCGTCATTAGACCATTTTCCTATTTTTTGAATAATATGCAGAGCTATCTGAGGTGTATTCTATATGGATGTGGGCTTAACTGATTTGTCAACTTCTTTAACAAAGAAAGAAGATTCCACCTCTACTTCCTTTCTTTCATATTTACTTTTCTTTTCCGGTGGATGTCAAAAAATTCTTCCTTGTTTTTGGCAATATTCTCAAGGTTCATGATATTTCTTCATTTTTTTATGGAATCAGAGAATAATTTGTCACCGTTTAACCTATAGTAATATGGTCTATCTTTTTGTATCCATCATACGCTTTCCTTGTACTAGGTTGTGTCCTTGTTTTCAAATAAACTTGGTCACTTGTTAAAAGCTTGTTGGCTTATCCATTGTGATATGCATCATTCTCATATTAACACATTCAACAAATCAAATGTGTCTGTCACATAAATCACATCGTACTAAATGGAATCTCTATAAGGCACCATGACAAGAGAAAGAGAACAACATTTGATCCAGTGATGGAACCATAGGGGCAAGGCTAAAGATTTTCAAAAGATGCCCCCTCCCCTTCCAATATATATATATATAAGTAATCGGGATATCATTAAAAGTTTAAGGTGCATCTAAGTACAGGAGAAAACATCTTGACGTCCTCCTTGTTGGGGAGAGAGACACCAAGAGAGTCAAACAATAGTAAATTAATATACATACTAGGACACTACTTCTAGCCCAAAAGCTTAAGTTAATGGACTTAGGTCCACTTATTTATATTAATTACTTTTTTTTCTTTATACTTTCTTAATGTAGAACATGAAGCTAACAACAAATCTCTCCCACTTATGAGTTTCTTCCACATTGAGCAAACCTCTTAGCACACAAGAGTGTCACGCAAACTCCAAGAGAAACGACACTCTTTTTATAGGATTCAAACCAAACGCACCAAACCAAGACACTTGTATTAGCAGTAGCAAAAGCTAACCATTGGTTCTAATATCAGTTTATTGTGACAAAATTAAATTTAGGATCCCTAAGCCTACATCCACTGGCAAAGACGACCCAAAAAAAAATGCTATCAAAAGATGGAGTACAAAAGTGGAAGATAGAAAACCACTCAAAGTCCAAAGCATCAATACACTCAAATCTCTCTCACACAAAAGAGAAGTCTCACCCATAAGTGTTACAATTGCAAAAAGCATAGACATTACAAATTCGAGTGTCTGAAGTTGAGAAATAAAGTGGAAGCTCGTAAGCTTTGTTTCTCTCTTGTGGCTGGTGTTGTCGAAGAAAATTATGAGGATTCATAATTTGTCCTTGTAGTTTCTGTTTCTGGTGGCAGTTTTACGACAAATGGGTCTTTGATACTACATGTACCTTTCATATGTCTCTTAAAAGAGATTGATTTACTACTTAAGAACCAATCAATGGTAGTTCAGTATTGATGGGAAACAATGCTGCCTGCAAGATTTTTGTTATTGGTACAGTGAGAATAAGGATGCATGATGGGATTTGTTAGGACTTTGACGAATGTTTGACATATACCATATTTGAAGAAAAATCTTATTTGTTCGGGAACTTTGGACTCCCTTGGATATAAGCATTCTGGTGAAGTTGGAGTCATCAATGTTAGTAAAGGTTCATTGGTTGTGATGGAAGGTAACAAGGTTAATGGTCTTTAATTTCTTCAAGGCAATACGGTGACAGATCTAGTTGTTGTGTCTTCTTCAAATAATTTTAGACTATCAGCAGTGTTAGCACAACAGAGTAAGGAGGAAGAGCGTTTCATGTCACATGTGCCTTACTACATCATGTATATTATGATGTGCATTCGCCTAGATATTTCACATTCAGTTAGTGTTGTTAGTCTTGGTAAGGTTCACTGGCAGGCAATGAAATGGATATTCCATTATTTACGGGGTGCTTTTAGTTTTTGACGTTCACTGTTATCAGTTCCAATGTCATTGACTATGTTGATTTAGATTATGCTAGTAATTTGGTTGTGACACAAGTAGATCTCACATTGAAGAAAATTGCCTAAGAGGACAATTTAGTGGATATGTTGACTAAGCCAGTTTTGGTTCTCAAGTTCAAGAGTTGCTTGAACTTGATTGTTGTTTGTAGCTTTTGATTGCCCTTATGGGTGTTGGAGGAGACGTTATGAGGAGATTTGCATTTGAGCCTTTATGAAATTCAAGTCAAGGTGGAGATTGTTGTGTGTTGACTTGAATTGACAAGTCTTGTCTCATGGGGCCCATCCATTGGTTCTCCGATTTGGTTTTGTTTTGGACTCCTTGGTTCAATTGGCGTCTATTTGGTGGCTGACTTGGATTTCCACACTCTCACATGGATTGAAAGTCCTTTCCCTATGCGACTTGGGATATCTTGTGATGGCCAACTTTTCACCTTATAATAGGAACATCAAGTCAGCCTTTGGACAATGGGGAAAAACAGCCCTCTTTGAAGCACAACGTGAACCAGGGTGGCTGTGCAATCTCACTGGTTGTTTCCCACTTTGTTGTGCCGGTAATGTACTTAAAGAGAGTTTTTCTATTATGCTCTTCTATGCTTCTTTTGGGATCCTGATTCTAGTTTTGTCACAACACTTGTTATTGCTAACATTGCATAGTACTCCAATACCACATCACATTACAAGGTAGTTTGGACAGTGTTTGTCATGGCCAAAGGAAGAGTTTACTACATTTGCGCGCTACCCTAAAAGGAATGATTATAATTACAATTGGAGTTCCTTGGAATCCTTTATGAAGTGTAGTTTCATTTAGTAAACAACTAATGTAGGACTTAACTTCCATGTAGCATCTTCACAATCTAGTTATCAATGTGAGATTTAATACATATTTACATGCTGTACACGGAACTAAATTTAAGATCCCAAAGGAGTAGAGAATAGCAGAAAATAAATTAATCGCACAAGACACCAAGATTTAAGTAAATCGGCTTAACATTCATACATTCATCGACAGAAATGACCCAGAAGAAATTCATTATAAATACGATGGAGTACAAAAGAGTAGGGATAAACCTACTTAAAGCCCAAAGTTCCAATACATCAAAATCTCACTCACACAAAAGAGAAAAATAACAAAAGAGAAAAAAAAACTAACATAAGAAAATCTCTTAACCCCAAGGGATTGGCTCAAGTTGTGGAGGCCTTGGTCTTAAGGTTTGCTCCCTTCAAGGTCCAATATTCAACATTTCATGGGTGCAAACAATCTCTTGAGGCCACACCCCCTAGTGAAAAGCCGGCGATTTAACTAGTTTCATGTAGGAAAACTTTAAAGGGTGCGATGCCTGGGACCTGGGTTTACTCTGCAGGAGTGGGTCTAAAGGGTTTTGCCTTGTAAAGGTTCCCCGACATATAAAAAAAGGGCCCTGCCTTGGAGAGGTTCCCAGACATCAAGGAATATATATATCTTTTTCTCTAAGTGCCTGACCGGTAGTGGGCTAATCTCTCCAAAGCATTGTGTTTTGCGTGCTCGCTTTTCCATTGCTTGGCTATGCGATAGGCTGCTCCTTATATAAGGATGCAAAATTGGTTAATACTTCTTATACCACTTGGAGTAGAAGTCATGTGAACTTCAAATTGGACTAGTAAACCAAAGCCAACCAAAGAAGGAAAAGTAATGCTGGATCCCACATGCTTATTGACTTGAGACAATTCAAGTCATTACACGACAATCTCCACCTTGACTTGAGTTTCATCAAGTCTCAAATGCAAATCTCCTCATGACGTCTCTGCCCAACACCCATAAGGGTAATCACAAGCTATAAACAACAATCAGGTCCAAGTAACTCTTGAACTTGAGAACCAAAACTGGCTTAGTCAACATGTCTGCTGGATTTTTCTTTAAGGCAATTTTCTTCAATATGATATCTACTCATGTCATAATTAGGACACCAACATAATAACCACCGACATTGAAACCGATACCACTATCTCTGTCAAAGACTAAACCAAAGTCTGTAGCTCCCCGTAGATAATGGAGTATCCATTTCACTGTTTGCCAGTGAACCTTACTAAGACTAACAACACTGATTGCATGTGAAATATCTGGATGAATGCACGTCATAATATGCATGATGCTCTCAAGCGCACTAGAGTAAGGCATATGCGACATGAAACGCTTCCCCACTCTGTTGTGCTAATACTGTTGATCGTTTGAAATTTATTAAAAGAAGACACATCAGCTGAATCTGTCACCGTATTGCATTGAAGAAAGTAAAGACCATTAACCTTGTTACCTTTCATTACAACCAATAAGCCTTTACTAACCCTTATTGTGATGTCCTACATTGCTAAGGTCTAGAAAAGAAGATGTGTTTATATAAAATATGCTTTCTTGAGATGATATGAGGCCTTTTGGGGTAAGCTCTATAATAAAATCATACGCGCTAAGGCCCAAAGTGAACAATATCATACTAGCAAGATGTTACATATGGTATCAGAGCCATAGCTCAGCCTGAGATGGGGAGGGGGGGTGTGCAAAAACCCACGAGGGTCGCCTGTGAGGACGCTGGGTTCCAAGAGGGGGTGATTGTGATGTTTCACGTTGCCTGAGTGTTTAAAAGATGTTTTTATATGAAATATGCTCTTTAAATGGTATGAGGTCTTTTTGGGGTAAACCCAATAACAATACCAGGTGGGCTGAGGCCCTAAGTGGACAATATCATATCACATGGAGCGGGCTCTTACATATGGTATCGGAGTCGAAGCCCAGTCTCAAATGGGAGGGATCATGCACAAGCCCATGAGGGTCGCTAGCAAGGAGGCTGGGTCTCAAGAGGGTGATTGTGGCGTCCCACATTGCTTGGATATGAGAAACGAAATGTGCTTATATAGAGCATGCTCTCTCTAAATGGGATAAAGCCTTTTGGGGTAAATTCAATAACAAAACCGTGTGAGTAGAGGCTCAAAGTGAACAATATCATATCACTTGGAACGGGCTGTTACACTGATAACTCTACTTTCACCAGAATATTTATATCCAAGGGAGTCCAAAGTTTTTAAAGAAATAAGATTTTTTTTCAAATCTGGTATATGTTGAACATTTGTCAAAGTCATATCAATCCCGTCATGCTGACTTTATCGATACAAACAATCTTTCCCATTAAGACTGAACCACCATTAACTGACTCATAGATAGTAAACCAATCCCTTTTATGAGACATATGAAAGGTACATGTATCAAAGACCCATTTGTTGTAAAAACTATCATTAGAAACAGTAACTGCAAGGAAAAATTCTGAATTCTCATAATTTTCTTTGACAGCACCAGCTATAGGAGAGAAACTTGGCTCATTACCTTACACTTCATTTCTCAACTTCGGACACTCGGATTTGTAATACTCAAACTTTTTGCAATAGTAACACTTAACTTTGTTCTTTGAGTTGGGACTGCGATTTGCCGCCTTTATCTGTGTCCCTTTCATTGGATCAACTTGAAAAATTAGAAGAATTTTCTGAATGACCCATAACAAATAAACTCTCTGCCAGATTGTTACTACTTTTTCAAATTTAGAATATGAGTTTGAAATATTAATCTCTAATCTTTGCTTCTCCATGAGCTTCTTTTTTTCGTGTCAAATTCCACAACACGTTCTCATTCTCTCTCTATATAGATTTCTTTGTTGGATGGTAAGAAACTAGTATTAGTAGCTTTAAAAGTTTAGTGGTTCTTTCTGCCATTACTGCTGATGTGGAAAAGTAGATCTGTTCGTTTTGCTCTGTTAAATGGAAAAAAATAGATTAATTAATTAATTAATTAAGATCTCACCTGTCATACGTTCCAGATAACTGGCATTGCCATGTTGATTGCAGATGATTCGACTTGCTGTCCTATATTAGATGATCACTGAAATAATTTATTATGCGATGTATCAGTTAATGACACTTTGATTCTGCTAGTACTAAAATTTGAGAATATTATGTTGCTTGGTCTCAGTTTGTTTGTTGTTTGGTTTTCATTTCGCATCTCTCTCTCTCAATTTACAGGGCTACGTCTGCCGTCACCCATGTTGTTCTTGGGCAGTTTAAAACATGTGTTCTTCTTCTTGGAAACTACTATCTCTTTGGTTCCAATCAAGGAAAAACTAGTATTTTGGGAGCTTCCACAGCAATTGCTGGCATGTCTGTTTACACTTACCTTAATCTGAAGCAGAAATCAAGCAAAACAACCCGGCAAGCCTCTTTGCCGGTATCTAGACTGAGCAAAGAAAATGGCAACACACATGATGGAAATGGTGGAGGGGAATCAGTCAAACTAGACGCCTAACTTTGATAAGAAGATTAATGAAAAGATGGAGCTCTTCATTAACTTTAGTTGTTTTATTAATTTATTCACCTAACTTTTTTTCTGAATCCAAAGAATAGGGCTCTTGTTGCCATCCTTGTCATTGTTTATAGACTATTTGAGTGCTGGAGTTAACCTTCATTTTAGTCGGTTTTAGCCTAATTGTTGTAGCTGCTCCAGGGGCTTGTGTAGATTGTGCATTGCTAATATCCTGACTGCAAATCAAACATTGTACATACGAATGATCCGGAGAATTCTTTATCTGAATACCATTTTGTTAAGGCTTTGCCTTGTTTATACGGTTTGGTTGTGTATTTGTCAATTCTTCTTCCTTCTATTTATGTCTTCCTATGACAAACAAAACAAAGGCATGTCATTGCATTGATAAATAACACCATATATATATATATATATATGTTCGCAATATATTTAAGATGGGAAAATTTCACCCTTCTGAAGCTAAAAGTCTATGCCTCCTTATGACAAACAAAACAATGGCATGTTAATAAGTCGCACCATATTGGAGTTATTAGATGATTGTCAAAGTCCTATTTCTTCACTTTTTCTAAGCGAAAAAGAATACGAAATCTAATCAACGCTAGGAACAAACAAGAAGCTTGGTCGACCATTTGCAAAAAGTAAATCTGTTAACAGTTCTAAAGAATTTGCTAGCTCACACTGTTAGCAAAAAGTAATCATGAGTTTTGAAAGATAGGAACAATAATAAAACACATCGAAATACGTGGTGGACACAAAAGTAGATGAACATGCCACCTGCCAAATCAACAAATAATATAGCTCTTGTGATCATATGAACTCTAGTGGTCATGAACACTTTTTTAGGAATTTGTAGTTTATCTTCATGTAGGCTTTTTGCTTGAATTGTAGCTCCATATCACTTTCTTCGCTGCCTTCCAATATTCTAAACCCAAATTAGACTGAAACCTGCTAAAAATGCTGACAACATAGGTTATGTTTGGTCTTGTGCAAGATGTATTTCATTTTCAATACCAAGTACAAAAGATGTTTCCTAGCGTAGATCTTGAGATATTTGCGCGAGTCAACTATGTTTTCAACAAAGTCAAAATATGTAACAACTTCAACAAATTTTAAATACCATTACCGGGATGCTTGTTTAAGCCCTGTTTGTAACGCCCCAACTTTAAAAGAATGCTGTAAGTGAAATTATCTAAATTCGTACGTAAAGCTAGCTACTACTTATTTAATACTCACTCACATAGTAGAAATTACCAAGTGTACAATTTTTCTTTTTCTTTTTGACACCACAAACTTACCTCAAATCATAACATAAGAGCTCATATTAAAAACAAAACTTTTACTGTCATTACAAACCAATAGCTATTTTCTATTATAGAACATTAAGAGCATGTTTGAGATTACGTTAAGAAATAAAACTTTTAAAGTAAAAATAGCTTTTTAAAAAATGCTCTGTTTTATTTTCAAAAGTGTGTTGCGACCATTTTTAAAGTGAAATTATAAAAAAGTTCTTTTGAAATTTTTACCAAACATGCCAATTTTTTGTTTGGCACAAGATTTTAGGTACTAAAAATTACTTTTTAACCTCCCTAACCTAATACCAAATAGACTCATGCCACAATGGCATACAAAAGTACACTAACTGACCTGCAAGTCAGCCCATTCAAAAGGAGAGGCCTCTTGCAAGCCTCTGGCCCTCAAGAACAGTATTCTTTCTCTAATACACTCTTGGCATTAAATTAGTATAGCATCAATGAGCAAATGAATTATAATTACTTGAGTGTGCATTTTTATTATTTTTGGAACAATAATACCAACACTTGAACATTTTAACCAATGTAGAATCTAACTTACACACAGGCTATTGGAAATATATATATTTCCCAATGAAACCAAATTTATTACTTAAAGCTTAAAAATGAGACTTTTTTTTTTTTTTTTTTTTTTTTTTTCTGAAAAGCTATTTCTAGCCTTTTCATGAGGCAAAATCTCTATTTACCAATGTCGTCCCAAACGGGTTCTTATACTCAAATTGCTTTATAAGAAAAACTAAAATCAATCATCTGTTGGGAAGCTTTACATTTTGAAGTCATGATCTATTGGTGTTGGGAAGCTTTACATTTTGAAGTCATGATCTATTGGTTCAATACTAGAAAAGACATTTTATCTTTACAAAGAATATTAGTAAATTACATGTAAAGCTTTATAAATTAGAGCTTTGTACACAATCAAATTAATAAAAAAAAGATGTAATCTATAAGACTTTTACAAGTAAATATAGATCTTACACCAAACAACTAATTTTTGTGTCTTTATCTATTTCTTTGATCTCTTTAGTTTATTACAAAACTCTAAGGTATAGTAGAGCACATGACTTGTCTTTGGATGAGCCAAATCTATCACGGAGAAGTTAGTTTATAATAAACTTTGTTTGACAGCTTGACTTGTTAAAATGTAAGCTAGTGGAAATTTTTTTGTACAACCAACATTACTCTGATTTATATATTTTTCAATTCAATGAGGGTGTGATGCAGCACGGATGAAGAATAAAATAGAGATAAAAGATTTGTGTCTCACCGATTGAATAAATTTAGCTTCTCACCAAGAACGTAAAGTTAAATAGACTAAACCCTAACCCTAATGTAATTGACTTTTGAATCAACTTCATTATTAAATACGAACTCTTAAAATATAAATTAAATATTAAAAATGATTACAAAATAATCCTAACTCTTAGGCGTAAATTAATATTCTTTCTTTCATTTTGCATTAGGGTGAGATTTTTGAATGGAAACTGTTCATGAAACTGATTGACTTATTTGTAGCTAAATAAAATACTATTGTCCTTTGTATTAATTATGATGTTGATGTCGTGTACACTTTTGATTCGTCCGCATGTTTCATTCATCTTTAAACTAAAAAAAAAAAATCAATTAACTCAATAAAAATAAATGCGAGATGGACGTTATCTAGAATGAAAATTAAGAAGCATTTTTGTATATATATATAAAATTTGAACTGCTTGACCTTGGAACTTGGAACAGGTGAAGAAATGATATAAATTATCATTGGATTGATTGACATGTGATTGACATGGAGTTCTTGGTGTCAGAGGGGTGCATGGTGTCGGGCGGCGGGCCCATGGTGTACAGAAATTCTTCGGCCCTTATTCTTTTATTGTAGAAATGTCTGAGAGAGGACCCTCCTTTGGCTGTCATCCAAGCAAATAATAAATGGTTTAATTAATTTTGTTCATTAATTATTATTATTATTTTCATATTTTTGAAAATGTTCAATGATAGGGATGGTGTTGATATGATTTTGAGGAATCTTAACACATGCATTGATGCATGCTTCTTTTGATTCAATCCCAATGGGTTTTTGGCATTTTTCAATTGTTGGATATATAGAATTAATTTTAACATTGTAACTATCTGCTTTGGAATTTGATGTACTTTTAATTTGTTTATTATTTGCCTCCAAGAGCTTCCAATTTCTTCGAAACTTCATTTTATCAATACAATAATGCAACATTAACTAAAATAAAGTGTGTTTGAAAAGTTTAAAAATATGTTTGAAAAAAAAAGTACCCATTTGATAAAATAAACAAAAATTAAAAGCGCTTTTAAAAATTTCTATAGCCGAAAAATGGTCAAACATGTTTATAAGAGATAGTTCAATCGGTTGAATACCACGCCTCATTAAGCGGATATCACTATTTTTGTAGTGATTTGATTTTACCGCTTTCGGCGTACCATTATGTACAGACAATGAATCAGTCTATGCTACTAGCCGATAAAACAAAAGAAATTACATTTTCATATCCATACATCTATAGTGTTTTTCGATCATATTTCTCTTTGCCTTTTGCTGAAGAGTAGGGTTATTCCTAGCGCGGCTAGTTTCATCCAATGGCCTTACACCTAGAGTTATTACCCATCAAAATTGTACCAGCATTACATGATTTAAAACATGTCAAACTACTGCCTATTCTAACACATATGATATGAGCAAGTAGAATCCAAATCCTAAGAATCTATGAGAGATTTTATGCTTGAGGAAATTGGAAGAAGATTTTTGCTAACCTCACTGTCATTGGCAACATTGACCGAATATACATAACCTTTTTGATTCTTTTTATTTTCCAAGTCTTGTTTCAACACCCTACAAAATATTCTTGCCCTTTATCTTGTAATAATAATAGCACTCCATATCTTTTGCATCTGACCGAGATTTTTCATCCTTTGCAAAGAGTGAGTTAGACTGAGACTGCTTACATTTGTCATTTTTTCTCTTAATTAAATCATTTTTACACTATTGCTCAAACCTCGCCATAAGCCCATTAGCTTGATAAATAACAAATTTTCTCTGCATTTCATGCGATAAGAGAGCTTTAGCCACCTCTTCAAACGTCAAATTTTATTTTGCATGCAAAAATATCGCCATTTAAACCAACACCATTGGATAATTCAAGGGCTCAAAGGCAGATTCAACTTGCAGAATATATTCTCACCCAACAATTGGTTCTATCTACTCGAACTCAACCTATGTCGAGTTTGAGGGGGTGTATTGGATCAACATCACTACTATATTGTCTTGGAACATTGTAACGTGCCCCTTGTCATTTCATGTCTCTGTTCAAATCCAATTATACAAAAGAGTTTTGTCTACTAACCATAGTATACTGCAACAGACAAAAGCCAATTTTGTCAACAAACATTATTAATTATCTGCAATATATAACAGTGCTACTTCAATGAGAAACCAAACTGATTGGTTCAAAAAAAAAAGAAACCAAACTGATCAAGTTGACTTGAAGAGCAAGGTCCCTTTCGATGATCACCACCTCACATGCTTAAATTGGCGTCAAACATCATTAATTATCTGCAATATATAACAGTACTACTTCAATGAGAAATCAAACTCAATTTGACTTGAAGAGCAAGGTCCCTTTCGATGATCACTACCTCACATGCTTCAACGTTTTAAATTATATATATATATTAAGATCCCGTAAAGCAATGTTTTTAGAAGGTCGAGTTTGGAACAATTCATTGAACTGTACGTATACTACTGTTCACGTGCAACCCACAAATTCAAGCCCCCACGTCGATTGTTTAATCATTTTCTTGTTTTCTTTTAATTAAACACATGAAATTAGATTCTTCAGTTTGATTAATTTACACATTAAACAAATTAAATTAATTGGCTTTAGAGTCGAATATAAGCGAAGAGTTTCTTTGATATTGGTGTAGCTAGCAAAAACCCAGATACAATTAAAAAAAAAAAATTCAACCGTTGTACGTACATTGCACATGGTCTGTTCTATATTAATTACTCTATGCTAACTAATCAACTGTATAATTAACCCCAAAAATAGCCAAGCAAATAAAAAAAAAAATAAAAACAACATTAATAACGACAAAAGAAGACCTAATTAAAAGATTAAAATACAATGGAGATCCAATGGCATTCTTTTTCCCATCCACCTCAGCCTGATTTGGATTTTTACATGCATATGCATGCAGATGCTTTCCCTTGCCTCCATCTGTTGTGCACATTTGTTATTACAGGCCCAGAAGTATATAGTAGAGGATTGTTATGGGCAACGCAACAAGCATCCCGAAAATAACCCTGCAAAAAATCGCAACACCATAAGACTTATGTGAACTTAATTATTTTTTTTTTAGAAACGTCAATAAAGTATACTCTTACACGACGACTAGCTATCATATAATCTGAATAACATGATAGTAAAAATATTTTCTTTTACAAGCCCAAAGGATTATCATTTTCACTGACACGTTATTCTCGTTGTATTTTAGCTAGTCGTAAAGTATTTTAGCTGAATTTGGAATAATAAAAAATAAAATAAAAACTTACGCAGTGCTAAGTACGTTCGCGTGAACATTGTACTCCTTGGCAAATACAAAGGGGACGATCCCTTGGGGAAGAGCAGCCTGAGTACAAGAAGTCAAGGTCAATTTTTTTTTTTGTCTTTCATGCATAGATAATTGTGAAAGATAATTATATATAATTGAAAATTAAAATAGAATTATATATATATACTCTCCAAATATAAATAGAAATCTGATTTAATTAACCCAAAATTTACATCCATGATGTTCACTATTTTAGATTTTAGGCCTATTTAATTAACAATTTGGATGTATTAAGGAATATTCTAGTGAAAATAGATAACTCTATCCACCTTGCATATCTTTGAATGATCTTATTTATATAAAAGATAATTGAAGATAAAATGCATAAATTAACTCCATTTCTGGTCAAGAAAAGCTTTGAAAATTTAGATGGTACTGCACCTGAACAATTGCAACATGCAAAAGAATACCACGAAGACCGACAGCAATGGAGGTTGCAGCAATTACTGCTGGGCCAGTCAAGAACCTCACAGCCATTGAAAACGTTGCCACGGATTTTCCACAGGCAATGAGCTTCGGTTGTAAAGCCATGAACAAACCTGATATATATATATATATTAACCAAACATTAATTAATTAAGCACATTATTACTATGAAAATAGATTATTAATTAATAAATCCCAAACTGACTTACCTAGACTGAACATAGCCATTCCCAATCCTGCGTCGGATAGTATCGAAATGGATCCTTTTATGATGGACGGCATTTGGATATGATATCTGGAATAATATAAATTAAATGATTAAATTTACCATTTAGTTTTTATAAGCTAATTTAACATGATATCTGTTGGGAAAGTCTCATATTGCTTGGGTATAAAGGAGATTGGCCATTTATAAGAGTGAGAGGAAACCTCAACCCATAAGCTAAATTTTGGATTAAGTTAGGCCCAAGACCCATTTCTAACATGGTATCAACGCTAGGTCTAATTGGCTTGGCCCATCATTTCAATTGGTTTGGCCCATCGTCTCCCTTTACTACACGTCTTAAGTCTGTTTCAAAAACACGTGTTTAGCTTCGCCTAATTCGTTGTGGCCCACCGTCTCCTATTTATGTTTACATGTTGGCTTGGATGTTAAGTTCCCGCCACACGTGAGGGAGCGTGTTGGGAAAGTCTCACATTACTTGGGTAATTTATAAGAGTGAGGAGAAACCTCAATTCATAAGCTATCTTTTGGGTTGAATTAGGCTCAAAAGACTCTTTTCTTAATAATATCATAATAAATTAACATGTTTAATTACCTATATGAAACGAGAGACCACGTGAGGCCTAAAAGACTTGAGTAGGTGTTAGGGTTTCTTATAAGCTTCCTCCAGACCATGATAAGCACAAGCCTAGTCATGACACTTGCTGGAGGCATTTGGTGTTTCTTTGCTCCATCCACTTCTTCCACCTCCACCTTTTTCTGGCACGTGTAAGGAGACCCACTTGTGGGGAACTTCAATCCTTCCTCTATTTCTTCGCCACTCATTTTCCTTGCTGGACTCATATTTTCACCTAAATCATTCATGCCTGTATATCAAACACACACAGAGACAAAAAAAGAGAGACATTAATCTAGGATTAATGGGTTCACAAGAACAAGCATGTTTCATTAATAATGTTGGAAGAAGTCTAGATGTCAATTTCCATGCAAATCACAAAGAGACAAATATGGTTGGAGGGGTATAGTAGGGTTATTTATTTTTGCGCACCTCTTGATGCATTGGTTTCATGTTGAAGAGCAGCCTTGGAAGGATCAAAGTCAGTGGAGGCAGCTCTATCAACTGCATGTTTCAGATTCACTTCAGATACTGGAGATGCACTTGAGCTCCAAACAAACATGTGAAGCTCCTTGTTAGGCATTGCACCACCACCACCACCACTATCCTTCTTCATCGGGCCGCCGCTTGTAGACCCGGAAAACAACGGGTTTGGGGGCGGGTAAGACGGAACAAAACCGCCGTTAAAGAGCTCACCGCTCATACTCCTCCCTCCCCTTTTCTTCCCAGTCTTAAACATCTCCTCATCAAAATTTGAAGCCCTTGGTGTTGCCCCTTTTGAAGACTGTAAAGAGTAAACATCGCCTAAACCCCCTTGGAGGCTTTTTGTGTATCCATGTTTTGGACTGGGTGCCTTGCTAGCAAACATGGCATAGAAATCTGTCTGGTTAAAGCTTGAAGCCCTCGGTGTCGGCTCTCGGGAAGATTGTACCTGTCAAAATATTAACCAAATGATTAAGTTATTGAAATAAGTAGTGATCAAGTCATGAATTTGAAAAAAAGAGAGTTAAAATATTAATTAAATTATTAAATCTGTTGAAACAATACCGAATAGATCTCTACGCCCGTGAGATTCGATGCTCGCGGGGTCATGGAGGTTAAAGAATTGAGTCCATGGGACTTGTTGAAAGACGAAACCACAGATGATGTAGCTGATCTTCTCACCACCACATGAAGCTTTCCATCCTCACCGATCTCCGCATCCGCCTGCAGCGGCTCTCGGCCGTTCAACGACACGACATCCGACTCGACCTTGAAGGAGGTGATCGATCCTGCGGTCCCAGGGAACTGCTCTGAAATGAGGAGCTTTGCACCTCTAAACTCAAACAGAAACAGCATAAGAGTGTACCAAATAATACTCTGCAAAACCACAATTTGCACCATTAGATCGCCGGAGAAATCCCCGTACATGGCCTTCAAGAGGGGGATGCCCATGACAAGAGTGTTTGGGAGGGTGGAGAGTGAGAAGAGAGTGATGAGCCACTCAAGATTGCCGTTTTTGCTGAAGGCTTGCCAGAGAAAGAGAGCGGAAAGAACGACGATTTTTTGGAGGGAGTCGGCTGCAATGAAGCGGTAATTCATGGCATAAGGGTTGTTGGAAGAAATGAAATGGAAGGAAAGCAAGGGAACCGCAAAGACTGCCACGAAGCGGTTGATGCCGGAGCACTGGCTCGGCGTGAAGATTTTCCACCACCTAACGGAGCCATAAGCTAATAGCATAGCAACGTATAAAGGCACAATGGCTGCAAAAACATCGTAAATATCCTTCCCCTTAATCATGGTTAATTATCTGCAACACAGAAACAGAGAGATGGGGTTTTCTTGTTCAAAGTGAAAAAGAAGGAAGCATGAAGGAAGAAACTACTCTCTTATAGAGTGTGGAATTCTCTGTTTATTTGTTTAGTTTGATGGCTTTTTTGAAAGATCAAATGGATTGATGCCGGAAGGAACAGAGCCTCGACAACAACGCAGAAAGAAATTATTTTCAAAATGAGAAACCTCTCTGTCAGAACATGTACTTCTATAATAGGGTTTATAGTCTGCTCTTTATTGCTATATAATCTTTACAATACACATAACTTCTATTATAATATAATAAATATAATCAGGCCCGAATCTACGAGTATAAATCTGTCATGTACTCTTTCTTTTTTGTTTTGTTTTTTTGACATGTCCACACAAGGGTAGAGAGATGAGAATTCAAACTTGTGACTTCCACTTCATAAAGCGTAGTTCACAGCCAATTGAGCTACCTATTACTCTATTAGGAACATCTGTCATGTACTTAATAGGGAGTGAAAATACGGGCGGATGCGGATACTATCCGCATCCACAATCCTTTATATATTTAATATTTTATATATAGACATATATATTATATTTAATATTTTTTAATTTATGTTTGTTGGATTTGTAATTTATGTTTCTTATATTTGCTAGATTTGTTTGGATTCCACTTTTAGAAAACTGTTTTAATTTGTTCTAATTAAATGCCTTATATGTGTTCTTCCTTTATTATTATTATTATTTTTTTATATTAATGTATGTATGAAAATTTATTGGCAAAATGATTAGAAAGTGTGATATGAATAATAGTGTTCAACTATAAATAATTAATTATGTCATTTTTTATATATATTTACTAGAAGCAATAATTAGTAATTGAATTAAACTTTGGTCAAGACTCACTGCAAAATACCCCTTTTACAGCCATCAATCACCAATTGCCACATCAGCTAAATCACCACAATTGCACATAATTAAACTAGAACCACGTTTACTAGATGAGGAAATGATAAAAGAAGAAAAGTGAAAGAAGAAGGGCTAGTCCGTGAGAAAGAAAACAAGAAATAGCCATGGCTGTGGGTAGTGGGTCTGGCCGTGACCCACGGCTGGCCAGACCAGCCACCCACAGTGTGGGTAACCTATCCCCGGCTTCGGTGCTCCCTCTCCAGCTCCGGCGCTCCCTCTTCGGCTCCGATTTTCGGCCTTTAGGTAATAAAATCTCTAAGGGTTAACTTTTCCTTTTAGGTTTTAGATTTGATTTCAAAAACAAGTTTTGAGGCATTAGAAACGAGTTTTGGGCATTATAAACGGATTTTGAGGCATTAGAAACGATTTGTAGGGCATTAGAATCGAGTTTTGAGGTGGATTTTGGCGGGTTCGAAGTTAGGTTTGGCCAGACCCACTGCCGGTGTGGTACTAGACCCACGGCCGACGTGGGTCCAGACACACTGCCGGCGTGGGTCTGGCCAGACCCACGGCCGGCGATGTGTCTGGTCTAATCAGGTGTCTCTTTCGCGGGTGTGGTCTGTGGGTTTTCTTTCCTTTGGGTATTTCTCATGGTGTGGGTGAGCTTATTTTTATTTTTTTGCACTTTGTTGAATTGATGAGATGTCATCTGGGAATTGGGTGCTGTAAAGTGGGGGTTTTGCAGTATGACCTGACCATAGGGGCTCTCTTAGTAATTATAATTTTAAGGTCTAAAACGCTCATTATCGCAAATGCGGATAACAAATAATATCCGCATTAACCGCGTGGATGCGGATAGTAATTACATGAGGCATATGCGGATGCGGATTTCAAAAATCATTATCCGCATTTTGTGGATGCGGATGCGGATGCAAATTTTGCTATTATTTGCATCCGCATCTGCATTTTCACTCCTAATATGTTGGGTCAAAAACTATATATTTGTAAGCGTTTAAAAAAAAAAAAAAAAATTGGAGTTGCCACTAGTGGACCAATGGTGCTTCGATAGTCTTAAGAGCATTCTCACTGAGCTTGGATAATGCAAGGAAATTGGGTTTGATTCTTGAACATGGGAATTCTCCTGCCTATTTGTGTTATTCCCTTGGGTCCCATCGATGTCTTGGCGGGGGTGGACGGTTAAGCTATATTTTGGCTGATCTTGAAGGTGCGTCTGTGATTTTCGCTGTCTAGGTTCCACCTGAGCAGTCCTTCGCGAGTTAGCGCTACTATAGTCATACACAAATAGAATAGTCACAATTGGTCTCCTCCTCCAACATTTTCAAAAAAAAAAAAATGAAGTTTGCGAAGACCCGCCAAAGTAATTATTTAATGCATAATGGTAACCAAAATCATTACAATCACCTGAAAAACATATATCTTCAAGAAAAATGATATTAATCATGAACTTAATATAGGAAACATATATACACTCAATGTCGACACACGGAAAGATCCTCTTCGGTGGGGAAATATTGGTGGAGTTCATACCAGAAAATAAAGAATTGAGAAGGTTTGTGTGAAACAAACAGAGATTGATTGATATGCAATAGATTATATTATTGTAGATTATTTTGTATTTTTATTGCAGATGAACCATACTCCTCAGTCCTCGCCACTGTACTCGTTTATTCACGTGAGTTGGGCAATTTTGAGTGATCCGGGGTTCCTGCCTGCTTGTCTTATCATATATATATATATATATATATCTATGCATATAATAAAGCTTGCGGGACTGGGCCCTGCTACAGGCTGACTTTATTTTATTGTATTTTATTTTTTAGTTTACAATTTTAAATGGATAAAAACAGTCAGCAAATGATTCTCAAAATAAATAAATAAATGGTACCACGTGCAACTCCTTTATTTTTCTCCTCTTGTACTTCTATTGGTTGGGAACAATCAAGATCCCTAACTTTTTTAAAAATATTTTATTGAGTGGATTTCTTAAATCTGAATCATTATTTTGAATTAGATTTCTCAAATATGAACCTTTTTTTTTAAAAAAAAAAAAATTAAATGGTTTAGATTTTAAAATTTGGATTCTAACTCTAGGAAGATTATATCATTCATCTCCCATAACAATGCCGTTTGCCTCGAGGCAAAAATTGCGACAAGATGTATTCTTTGCTCTTCTCATCTCCCATGACAACATTTTCATCATCATCTTCTCCCAAACACTCCTCTATCATAAGAGTCGTTTGCATACTGCAGCGATGGCTTGGGCTGTATTTGTCGTTGCACTTGCAACAAAACCCTTTTTTTTTCTGCCTCTCTCATAGTTCCTCAGCTGTTAATTTATTAATTAGCAAAGCTTGTCGTAGTTGGAGATGGTTATTCTAGGGTTGCAACAAGTCATATGAGGTCGTCCTCTTTAAGGCTCCATTCCTAGCTTCATGGACTCTTGTTAAACCAATATTGGATGAGGAGAGATTATTTGGTCCTCGTAGTACCTCCGTCTTTATCGATTCCTCCAAGCCGCTAACAAAACAACTAATTGTAAGATATTTCATAAAAGTATGTTACTTATGTCACATATATTATTGTAATTACGGTGTTCAATGATTTGTTCATTCTGTGAAATCAAATATTCTAAATTAAATTATCGATTTAATTATTGTGGAAACAAATATTTGAATTCATTATTGATTTTATTTTATGAAATCAAATATGTTGTATTGATTAATTATTTGATTTTTATTCCTTGATGGGAAGAATAATTAAGGTAACAGTTCCAATTGAAGGTCACTGACCTACCTATAAATAAGGCATGTGTATCATCAAAGACACTCACTAGTAGGCATAGGTCAAAAGAACTCCCAATATTTTATTTTGTTTTTTGCTAGATTTTGTTGCTGTGAAGTTGTTCTTCAATTCGCTTGAGCAAACCAATAGCCGGAGGTAACTTTATTCCGTTACTAATTTATTTATTTATTAGCCTTAGTTTATATAAAGAATTTTTACATGCAGAGCCTCCTCTGGATCATATTTGTTCAGTTTAATTTTTAGATACGCCTACTGTAAAATTTTATTTTTTGTTTCAACAATATTTATGTTTGTTTATTTGATTATTGAAACAAAATATGGTGATGAGCATAAAGCATGAAACCCACGGCCTTTAGCCTTATTCGTTTACGCACTGTTGCAATAAGGCATGAGAAATTTTATCTATCCAGGACATGGGAATATGCCTGCTATTGATATTTGTTTCAATAATATTCTATTTCTTGCATCTATAATGAATCTATATTGTTAAAACGAACGGCTATGGGTACAAGAAACAACTGAAACTCACGGACACCATGGCTAACCCTGAGACGATCCTCTACCCAAGCACCTCGACTTCTGCCCATAACCCACTGTGGCCTCTGCCCAGCCGCAAACAAGCGGCGTTTTTGCCGCATGAAAACAGTGGTTCTTCGCCGTGGGTCGCCATAAAGAAAGAACGGCGGCAGCCCGTGTCGACTGGCCGGAGCGTCGGCCTCTGGTGGCCGGCGCATAAGGAAGCCGGTGCATAAGGGAGGCGGCGGCCACGGTTTGGGGTTTTTCCGGGTTAGGGGATAAAAGATCCGGGTAGGGTTTTTAACCCATAAGGAAACCGGGTCTAAATGGTTTTTGGGCCACTGGGTATGGGTTTATTTTAACCCAAGCCCGATTCAGTTAAAAACAAAAAAAAAGGGAGAAGGGTGGGTGGGGGGAAGGTGATTTGGGCTCATGTGGGATTAGAACTTGGGCTCTCCAAGTACAAAGGGCTAAGATCTCTCTTAGACAATTAAGCCATACATTTTTTTATATATGCTTTTATATATTGCAATTTAATATGTCTTATTATTTAAATTGTTTAGCATTAAAATTATTATTGCTTTAATGCATGGACTTGAGATTAAATCGATTCTTATTATTTAAATATAAATTGTTTGATGTCTGGACCTAAGAATAATTAATTAAAACTATATATGTTGGTGAATGCTTATGGTACTATCCAATGTTGCGAAAGGATAACTCTGGCAAGGAAGGATTGAGATTTAAGTGAGTCATTGTGCGCCCCCTCACTACTGGGACATTATCCAATTGTACTTTGAAAAAATACTGTTTACCCACTGATGTGTTGGTTTTGTCCATTATTCTTTGGAACCTTTTTTTTAGGCATCTATACAGTTATTGAATGTTAATGAAGTCGTGATTATCATAATAATTTTGGAAGAGCCACAACATCCCGATTTTATAATGATAATTGCATCAATATTATGTGAACTTCATAAAGAAAATTAACATCATATTGTAATTAATTCAAAAATTTAATTTCCAATTTCTACAGGGACGTTTTTATTTTTATGACTTAATTAGAATAAGATAGTAAATTTAACATTAAAAATAAAATTTCTCTTAGCCCACATGTACGGAAAATTTTATTTATTAATGCTAAATTTATTAGTCTTTATTAATTTCTAGAAAATTCTAGAATAAAAAATACATTTTCAAGATCTAAAACATATCCAGTTTTCAAAATTATTTTAAAAGTCCCAACAGCTTTTACTTGTGAAAACAGTTTATTTCCTGGATTGTAGAACCCGAATCAACCCACCATGTATTATTAGGAGCCTCAACTAAAAAAAAGATTCATGACACACTAGAGATATGAGAATACCTTTTCTTTCGAGCCACTTTATATACTTTTGGCAATCTTTCTTCATATGCCCTTATTTCTTATAGAAGTAACAAGTATCCTTCTTGCCATTTTGCTTGATTGGCACCTTGTTCTCCTCCTTGAATTTTTTAGTATACTTGCCTCTCTTGGTCTTTCTCTTAACGTGAATAGCCATGTGAACACCTTTTGGCTTCTCATGTTTTAACCTCTCCTCCTCTTGAACACACATGGTCAGAAGTTCATTAACTGACCATTTATCCTTATGTGTGTTATAGGATATTGTAAAAGGAACATACTCAAATGGGAGAGAGTTCAATATGAAATGAACCAAGAATGACTCAGATATATCAATCTCTAGGAACTTGAGTTGAGCTGCCATGTCCCTCATTTCCATAATGTGCTTACGCACATTTTTGGATTTATCAAAGGACTTGCTTGAGAGCTTCTTCATCAGGGTGTTGGCTAAGGCCTTGTCGGAACTCACAAATTGTTCCTCAACAGCCTTAATGAATGCCTTAGCCTTAGTGTATTCAAGGATGGAACCCCTAATGCCCTTAGAGACATGAGATTTCATGAACATTAGAATTAAGCGATTAGATCACTCCCACCATTCATGTTTAGCAATCTCTAGTGGCGTACTTTTCTCCATGAGGGTGAGTGGTTCATCAACACAGAGCACCAAGTCAAGCTCCAAACACCCCAATGTAAGAAGTAAAATTTTCTTTCCAGTCAGAAAAATTGTTACCATTAAGCATTGGAACATTAAAAGTTCCATCCATAAAAGCAGAATGAATAGCTGCAATAACTGAAGAAAATATTTTAATTCTATGAAGTAATTTTATTTTAAATTAACCAATGTTAATTTAACAGTAAAATTTTCTTTGCCTTTGCGTGATGCAACCTTTGCCCACAGGTAGGTTGAAATTTACTGTTAAATTAACGTTGGTTAATTTAAAATAAACTTACTTTATAGCATTAAAGTATTTTCTTTGGTTATTGCAGCTATTCCTTCTGCTTTTATGGATGGAACTTTTAATGTTCCAATGCTTAATGGTAACAATTTTTCTGACTGGAAAGAAAATTTATTTCTTACATTGGGGTGTTTGGAGCTTGACTTGGTGCTCCGTGTGGACGAACTACCCACCCTCACGGAGAAAAGTACGCCACTAGAGATTGCTAAACATGAACAATGGGAGCGATCTAATCACTTAAGTCTAATGTTCATGAAATCTCATGTCTCTAAGGGCATTAGGGGTTCCATCCTTGAATACACTAAGGCTAAGGCATTCATTAAGGCTGTTGAGGAACAATTTGTGAGTTCCGACAAGGCCTTAGCCAGAACCCTAATGAAGAAGCTCTCAAGCAAGTCCCTTTGATAAATCCAGAAGTGTGTGTGAGCACATTATGGAATTTAGGGACATGGCAGCTCAACTCAAGTCCCTAGAGATTGATATATCTGAGTCATTCTTGATTCATTTCATATTGAACTCTCTCCCTTCTGAGTATATTCCTTTTACAATATCCTATAACACACATAAGAATAAATGTTCAATTAATGAACTTCTGACCATGTGTGTTCAAGAGGAAGAGAGGCTAAAACATGAGAAGCCAGAAGGTGTGCATATGGCTATTCATGTTAAAGGAAAGACCAATAAAGGCAAGTATGCTAAAAAATTCAAGAAGGAGAACAAGGTGTCAATCAAGCAAAATGGCAAGAAGGATACTTGTTACTTCTGTAAGAAAGAATGGCATATGAAGAAAGATTACCAAAAGTATATAAAGTGGCTCGAAAGAAAAGGTAATCTCTAGTGTGTCATGAATCTTTTTTTGTTGAGGCTCCTAATAATACATGGTGGGTTGATTCGGGCTTATGTTATTTTGGTGCACTTTTTGAGTTTTGCTGAGGTGGCAGTTTGTGAGTAGTGTTTGTAAAAGGGGTGTTTTGTAGATGGACCTAATTCAAGGTTTTCTCATAAATTTTTGGAGCCTCACACTTGTAGTGCTACTCTTTATGGAATTATAATTTCATATTGGACTCTAACTATGGGAAAATTACTTCAGGGTTTCAAGAACCTAACCCATTGGAAGTAATATAAGATTGAAATAGTTTCAAGAAATTTAGTTGGTGCAAATATTGGAACAAGGATTCTTACCGATAGAAACCTCACTAAATTGAACAGAAATATGTAGATAATTAATAAATAATGAACTCCACTTAGGGGTTGGAGACAAACCACGAAGACACAAGTCATATTACAAATTCAATACCCCAACCAACTTCTGGAGTCTTTGTTTATGTTAGGCTTACAAACCGGCCACTACCCATATAATTACACATCTACTAACCACCCATAATACATACTAGCCCATAACACATAACTACCCACTAACATAACATAACAACTAAATACTAACTACCCATGTAGCACTAACATAAAAAAAGGATAATAACTACCCATTTAAGCTATTATACCCCCACGTCTTTGATGCTCTTCTAGGAATTACTCCATGATTTTCACTATCACATACTCATGTAAAGACATTCCAACAAGGATTGCAACATTTTTTTGGGTGGAGAAGTTTTGGATTCCTTGTTTAGCAGTCCAACTTATATCTGAAGACCACATGAATAATAGGTCATTTATTCTTCATGAAAATATATATATATATATATATATATATCAATTTGTCTACATATGTTTGCATCTCTGTTCATTTATCCCTCTGAATGTGTTGAATATTTTAGCTTGTTCTTGTCAAACTCTAAGGAGCTTTCCAGCATGCCTAAGTTGCTTTCATCTTTCACATTTGACAGTTCTTATGCTTAAAGCTATTACTATATTGCTTCTTGTAGGTGCCAAAAGAATGTGACTATATATCTGTATAGCAGGATATATGGTTTTCTACAAGAGAAGCTGATAATAGAAGAGCACATGAATTAGGAAATCTTCACAAGACTAAGATTAGTCCATTATCTTATATACCCAAGGTTTGCATGCCGATGCATTTTTTCCTACTATTTTTAGTTATTTATCTATATTTATATTGCTTGGCTCTCGGCTATTACCCTTAGTTGACCCTAACACCACTTGCTTAGGAGAAAAAAATATGTTGAAAAGTCTGCAAGTATATGGCTTTCATATAATATATATTGGAATATCACTTCAATCCAGAAGTTACACGTCTCTAGCTAGGTTTAGTCAATGCGAGAATTAGTCATTTATACTCATAATTGTGTGTATATATATATTCAAAGTGGGAAAGGAGTATCCTACTCATATATAATTGTCTTATGATTATATTATAGCAAGTTGCCTACAAGGAGGACCGGATTGAGCAGACCACAAAATCTGAGATTCATGTTGCCACGACTCTTGTGTCTTCACCAGTGGAAACATCATGTTCATCAATTTGCTCAAAGAGCGTGTAGAAACAGCTTGCTTACCCTTCGTACATGTTAAGAATCCTATGATGGATGACTGCACTTTCAACCACAATAGGGAAGAAATTGGTTGATAATGAGATCTTTGATTTTATATATTTTTCCCTCCCAAGATCTTTGAGGTATATATACTTAATTTATGTTTTTTTTTTTTTTTTCTTACATTAATTCATTCAAACTGGGTTGAATGAAGCTTCTTCAATTTAATTTATCTATAAAAATGATGTGAATCACTTTACATGATAAATTATATATGATACTTTTAGAGATTGAGTTGAATAAATTTTTTAATAATTAGTATATGTCAAGAAGCTGTCTAATATTTTAATATCCAAAGATACGGAATCCACATAAAAGAAATTAAGCCGCCCTAAAAACTTGTGATTAGACCAATTGATGAATGTTTCATTAAAATATCCAATAAAAAGTTATGGGTACCTGTAAATAATTTTTTCTATTTCATTTGAAATTAATAAATATTTATTTTAAAATAGGCTGCACTCTATTCCTAGGCATGTGAAGTTCGTTTTAAATGGGCTCAACATGTCACCATCGAAAGTCCAATCTTGTCGGATGGCCTCACCCAAGAAAAACGTTTTTCCATTTTTTTTTAATTTTTTTATGAAACAATTTTTTTTCATAAAAATTATTTTTATATTACTATTCAAATATATATATATAATCTATTTACCATTGCCTCTTTATATGTGGAACTAGGATTTTAGAGGTAGGGAAATTAAAAGTAAAAAAAAAAAAAAAATTAAAAGAATTATAAGATTATTTTAAAAACATTTTGGAGAACATTTTGAGGTTAAAGCACATCAGATAATAGTGGCTATTTTAGCTAACTTAAAATGTAGGTTTTATTTTTATTTTCATTTTGGTTACTACTTTCTTAATATAAATTCTAACAGATTTGTTTATTTCAATCTTTACTTTCTTTAAATATTATTTTTAATTAGTTTTTAACCCTCCATTTTCTTCCTCTCTCTCCCGTCTCCTATCCTATGTGATCGGCAGCCACCTCTCCTAATCTTTGACCTTTTTTGTCGCCGCTCGGCTTTGGAGAGGGAGATGCTTTTATTAAAAGGAGTCTTTAACTAATGTTTTACTATAACTTGTTTTTTGAATCTGACTTACATATTGTTATCAAAAATAACAGTATGTAAGTTATAGTAAAAATAATGGTTAAGATTGAATTTTTCAAAATCTTTTTTTATTTTTTCTCTTTTATTAAAAATTTTTAAATGTAAGTCAACTTTAAGATTCAATCTCAACCGTTACTTTACTATAACATATATGCTGTTATTAAAATAATAGCATGTAAGCCAGATCCATCTCAATATTCTCTAAACTCAAAAGTTAATACTAATATTTAAGCCTAATTTAGTTTTCAATGAAATTTTTTAAATTTTTTACTTTGGTGAGCGTAGAATTAGATAGTGATGAGTGATTGATCCGAACAAAGGTAGCTTGAAATACACTCATGGCCACAATAGTCAAAGTCAAAGGGCAGCTCTAGCTTTGGAGTTTGGAACCACCTATCAGCCTTTGACAAAATCCGACCCATTAAAAACTTCTAAACCACGTGTATTTGACTAAAATAACATTTCAGAGATATTCTTCCGCCAACTCCCACGTAGCCGTCGGATTCGCTGAGAGGGCTGTCGTGGTTAGATCAAGTTGACTAACACAGATGGGTCAATAGTTTCACTTTTATTAATTGGGGCCCCCACCAGTACACGTGTGAGGGGTTTCCGGCTTGCATTCAAAGCGAAGAAGCGTGTCAACTAGTCCATTTTTCTATTCAGCAAATTTTTAGAGGAATCCCATGTTGCAAGTTAGGCCAACCAGTCTTTGACCAAAACAAACCCAAATCATAAGAAATAACTGCAACTATTTTTGGTGGTATCATCAAATTTTTTGGTCAAACTCATATTTTCAATTCACCAAAAAAAATCTCATTTAAGTTGTATAAATTATTTTTTTTTTCATAAATTATTATTCAAGTTTGAGTTTTTATTTCTCGACCGACCAACAATATCCGATTTTGTGTTGTGTATTATCAAAAATTGTTGACGGTTGCCCTCAGACGTTACTTGAAGTCATCGATCACCATCATTGTTGTTGGAAAAAATTTAAACTGATAAGAAGAAATAAATTTTGAGATAATTAATAATTTCACACGATATCAAAGTCAAAGGTCTTGTGATTGAACCTTGACTTCGTGAAATTCACTTCCATTTCAATTAAAGACTCGTTTGGTTCACGAATTGAGTTATGAAAAAGAATAACTATTACTAGAAATAGAGGAAAGTGGAATGAAATAATTATTCTTATTCCTTAGTTTGGTAACAACATATATATTCTAATTGGAGTTAAACCAAAATTAAATAAATTTTTTGAAAAAAATTGTCAATTTAAACTTATGAAAAAACCGATGATCTAACATTGTTGTCGGTCACTGATTTTTCATACAAATTATACGCTGAAAAAATCTTTTAGCCAAAATCATTTTTCCCTCAAAAGTATTTTCCCACTATAAAATATTTTTTAAGTTAAAACAAACTAAAAAGGGAAAGGAAGAAGAAGATTGTTTGCTTAGGTAAGCTCGCAATAAAGTAAAAATGCATTGGAATGTAAAAATGTTGACCTGAAGGCTGAAACAGAAAGGTGGCGTAGATGGCAAGTAAGATGTTTTATTTAAAAAACGTAAGAAAAAATAAATGGTCAATTTATTAATTATGGAAATTCCACCCAATCGCACTGTCAACCATTTACCATCATTACTTCATCTACCCTTCGCTTTGACCATTTCCTTTCCTCATCATCAAAACCAAAACCAAAACCAAAACCCAGCGCCTTCCTTCCCTCTTTCTCTCTCTATTTCCTCTCTCTTTCCTTTTTGTTTTTCCAAACCTGGGGCCCACCACCAACTCTTTTTAGACCTTCACAGTACCCCTGCCCCCTTATTTGTCTTCTTCTTCTTCGCTTGCATACTAAAAGTCCAACTAATCTCCACCCTTGGATTGACAACACCTCTTTGACTTTTCATCCTCCCTTTCTTTTATAACCCTCTCTTCCTCCCCAGACTTCACACAATCTCTATCTCTACACCCACATCTCGTCGCTCTGGTTCTGTCTGTGTACGAGTACGACTCTCTTCTCCGATGGCGATAGATCTGATTGGTTTCTCCAAGATGGACGATCAGACGGCTATACAGGAAGCAGCATCGGCTGGGTTGAAGAGCATGGAGCATCTGATCTGCGTACTCTCCCATCAAGCCGGCCCCCAATCCCTTGACTGCAGAGAAATCACCGACTTCACCGTCTCCAAATTCAAACGGGTAATCTCCATCCTCAACCGGACCGGCCACGCCCGGTTCCGCCGCGGACCCTCGAACCCGGTCCGCCAGGAGATCCAGTCACAACCTCAAACGGCCTTCACGCTCGATTTTGCCAAGCCTAAAACCACTCCCGAGTTGTCGGCGAGTCCACCCATGTCCTCCACGACGTCGTCCTTTCTGTCGTCGATAACCGGAGACGGAAGCGTTTCGAATGGTAAGCAAGGCTCCTCGCTCCTTGTAGCTCCAACCCCTACCATCTCAGCCTGTAAGCCACCTCTTTCGTCTTCTCACAAGAGAAAGTGCCCCGTGGATCATTCTGTTTCCGCCGCCGGAAAAATCCCCTCGTCCGACCGTTGCCATTGCTCCAAAAGAAGGTATGCGTCGATTTATATTCTCGATAAATTTTTGAAATTGATCTTCTGGAAGTAGGAAAATCAATTGTTTAAATTTTATTCCTTGTGTTTTCAGGAAATCCCGAGTTAAGAGGACCATCAGAGTGCCGGCGATAAGCTCGAATACCGCCGATATACCTCCCGACGAGTACTCCTGGAGGAAGTACGGTCAAAAGCCGATCAAGGGCTCACCTTACCCACGGTACTTTTCTGCGCCTCATTCCTCCGCCGTCCATCATGTTGAACTAGTAAAAGTCAAAGACGAATCTCGAGGCGTACGTGAAATACTTAATAATTTTGTCTATTTTTTTTTTGTGTGTGCAGAGGATACTACAAGTGTAGTAGCGTGCGCGGGTGCCCAGCGAGGAAGCACGTGGAGCGAGCGCAAGACGATCCGAGGATGCTGATTGTGACCTACGAAGGGGAGCACCGCCACTCCCATCCTCCGATCCCCGCTTAAAGCAACTATTCCGACCTGAATCCTCCGTAATCGAACGGCAGCAACTGGGCCTTCACGCTCGACTGTCGCCGGTGTCTGTGACGGTAGTTTTGCCAGATGAAGTGGTGAAAGAAAGAAAGGAAGAACTAATGTCAACTATTAGGCGTTGGCCTGAAGAGGGGGTTTTATGTAAATTAGTAGAGAGAAGGGACTACAAATTAAATGAAATACAAGTATTCAGCAATTCTGATTTCTTGGGAACACCATCACGGTGGATTATTCTGATTTATTGAATAGTTTTTTTTTAAAAAAAAATTATTATTATTATTTTATATTTTTGGATATTTGGTTTCACTTGAAAATTTTGATCATTCATATAGTAGTTTATACTTTATATTTTCTTAAGACATAAAATATTTTTGAACTTGGAAATTTGTCTAAGAAGTATCCGCTTCCATATTAATATCTTACTAAGGTTAAAAATAATAGGGTGGTGACCCACCCTATAGAGGCGGCGGAGAATGGCACAACCCCACAAATGGGAAATTATAAAGAAAGTACAAAAATAAAAAGTACAAGCGAAAGCAAAAAAATAAAAAATAAAAAACCATTAAGCCCAAGGGCCAAGAGCCACCCTTGCTATAGGTGGATGGCTCATGCAGCCGCCCACCCGTCACGACTCGCGAGCCACCCTAAATAGAGGTTGTATTGCTTTTGTTTTTAAATATTTTTAATAATTAATAATAATAAAATGACTGTATTTGTATATTATTATTTTTTAATTATTTAAAAAAAAATCTTAAATATCTTTACAAAATATTAAAAAAAAAAAAAAGAAAAAAGAAAAAAGAAAGAAGAAAAAAGCAGGCGATAGGAGATTGGATTCTTTTTGTTATGGTGGTGGAATCCAGTAAAAGTCAAAAGGTGGGGGAGTGTCAAATGGCTCGAGGTGGGGGCCCAGGCGTGAGAGGTGGGGAATCCGAATATATCTTTTATATATATAATATATATTAATGTCGTTTGGCGTGCAGAAGGTCAATGGAGTCATTGCGGGTGGGCCCCAGAGCCAGCTATATTTTTCAAAATTAGGGGGGTTGGGTTCGTTGACGTTTGGTCTGCCTTGCTGTGGGTGTGATGTATTCTCCACTAAAATCCATCTTTGCTTTTACTTTGCGTCACAATAATAATTAAATACTTTAATTTAAATTTTAAATAATTTGTTCATATAATCATATATATGTATATATTGCTTTTTCCTTATTATTAATGTTTTCAATTTCAACGGTGAGGTTGAAAATGGGTCAAAAGTTTTAAATTTTTTAATGGAGTAGCCCAGCAAACAGTCAACATAATTGACCATTGCTTTAAGTATTTACACCCCGTTTAATTAATATTTAAATAATTAAAGTTAAACCACCACCTTTTTTTTTTTTTTTTTCTTTCACTTTTACGTTTAAAATATTTTTCTATTTATCTACCTCTTATATTCTCCTACGCCTATATAAATATTATTTTCTAAAAAAGTAAAAATAAAAAATTAACAGTGTGATTGATTGATCAGGAACAGTAATATTTCTCTTTTTTCTTTTTCTTTTTTTTAATTATTATTAGGTATGGATTGATGAGTTATACTGTAGAAGCTCAGCAAACTCTTAAAACTAGCCGGATGTGGGGTCTCTTTTGCTACATTTGAGTGCTCAAATCTTAGAAGGCCAAATATGTAACAAGAATGTTGACTTACCATCAAACCCCATCGGGAGAGCCGTGATTTAGGGGCATAATGGGCATTTGGGTTTAATTTTAATGGTTTGGTCATTGGTGGATGAAATGTTATGAGGTTGAATTTCGAAATGTGAAGCGCTAGTGTCCTTGGTGAGACTGGGTCAAGCTATATCTTAACTAACTTGAGGGAGCGTTTGAAGTTTCCTACAATATAATCCCCTTCTGTTTTTATTATTTTGATGGATTTAATTTTGAGAAATGCGCTATTTCTTTATCTCTCATCTATTTATTTATTTATTTTTTAGAAAAAAAGAAGATAGATAGACATGGATGAGAGATGGAAAATAGTAACTTCTCTTTAATTTTATAAATGATGTGAAATTATTAAAGAATTTTGTTTTTGAGGTTAAGGAGGATATAAATTTGTTTAGTTTTCCATTTATGGACTAAGGTTGACTATTGGTTTTTTTTGGGGGGGGGCCTTAGTTAATTTAATAGTGTAACGGTGTAGGAAAAATGCTAGTTATATCTATGGTATCACTTTAAAAGAACTAATTAAGTTAATTGAAGCTCCCTAAAATCACTTAAAAAGCCTCATCTCACCTAATAGGGAAACAATGTAAAATTTAGTTGTAACGCTCCAACTGATTTAAGGCCAATGGAATACTCCTATATTTCACGTGGCATTACTACTTTTATTTACAGTGCAACGGAAACTAGCCTTTTTTTGTCTTTTTTTTTTCCAGAAACCAGCGGAAAATATTCTAACAGCAATAATAATTAATAAGTATCAACACTAAAGAAAATTTTTTAAGCTAATACATTTTTTTTAACGAATTATTTCTTCATTAATATAACAATTAAATGGGACAAAATGTTATGTACAATGCCAAATATATAATTTGGAATCTTCACAACTCAAATATTATCTATGACATACACAATAGCTTTTCAGGCTATTATAAGACAATATCTATGAAAAGTCATCATCCTAATTAGTTTGAGATCTATAGCAAATTCTAACGAATCACGTCTCTATCCGCTGCTAGGTCATTGATTCCCTAACTTTTTTTTTTTTTTTATCTCCACTATTAGTGTTTTATCAATTGCAATCCCCTTTGCTGCCTCTACTATAGTGACAATTCTTCTTTACGCCTAATAACTTATCCGTTATCGGTCTATGGTTTACTCACAAAAAAGAAACTATAAGAAAACAGAAGATTGACTGGAAACTAATTCTGTTATTCTTAAGGATTTGTGAAACAAAACCTAAGAAAATGAATAAAATTTCACCTATAGATCGCTACTAAAGGTAAATTTAGAGAGAATACATTTTTATTTAAAAACAACGAGAATACAATAACAAAAACCCAACACACTTTCATGCGTTCCACGCACCAGAACCGGCTAGTCATGTGCAACTAGAAAACATCCCGAAGACCATTGATACACACACCCTAGTCAATCTAACGGTGGAGGCAGAGAAAAAGAGTAGGAATGGAGAAGTGGGAAGAAGAAAGGGGCATGGGACAGGGAGGAGGGAAGCAGACTAGTACTCTTTTTCTTTTCTTTTTTTTTTTTAATTGTATAGCAGACTAGTACCTTTTTTTTTTCCTAAGCAAATAGTGATAAGGATTACAGGGAAGGGTCCTTATTGCTCTTGATTCGAAAGGAAGAGAGAGCAGGAGATCCAATGAAAATGGGGGGGGGGGGGGGCGCAACCCAAACAAACGCCTTGAACCAACCAGAAACCGGCGCCAAAGGAGAACCAGAACTAGAGAACCGTTGGGAATGGATTAAATGAATGATCCGGCCCATCAAGAGAACAAAGGCGGCCACAAGGCTGCTGATAAAGGCAAAACAAGCGTCGAAAGAGAACCTTCCGAAACACTTGCAGAGAGAACCACCATAGATTCGGCACTGAGAAAGTTTGGCTCAATGGCACAAAAGAGCATCCAAACCCCAACAATCATCAACAGAAAGTAATCCAACAAACAACAATACAACAACTGAAAATACAAGCAAAAACAGTAAATAAAACAGCAAAGGAGCCCAAAAATCAACGACTTCGGCAAAGGGGGAGGCGGAGCAGGGCGACACGAAGATGACGGGGAGATGAGCGGCCGGCCAGTGAGATTGGTGAATGAGCACGTTGGAGGTTGGATCCATCGGAGGAGAGGAGATCAAAATAAATCCGATTTGAAAACCTTGAGACAAAACCAGCAGCCGTCACGATGGAGGAGGCAACAAGCTTGGTGGAGGCGAAGACCGGCGCGGAGGAGGAGCCACAACGCTGAAGTTGAAGATTAGGGCGGGATAAAACCTCATCATACGACGGAAAAGTCGTACAAGTACTTGAGTGCATATAGTGATATAAATTCAATAGCTAAACAAAAATTTCACTAACAAATGAAAAGTAGGTTGAAAAAGAACCAAAATCTAATATATATATATATATTGGGGGGGGGGGGGGGGTTAAATATGTGGTAAGTAGCATTTTATGATTATTTTTTATTGTTTAATAAGATCGACCCTACAATTACCATAAGGCATAAATCAACAGTTATTTAAATTTCCTTTATAACATTTATTTTCTTTGCTCAAATATTCCAAGGACAATAATAACCAACAATCTTCAAGAAAAAATTATTAAGTAGTGTACTAAAAATAATAATATTACATCTCTAATAACCAAAATTTAACATTTTAAATGGTTTTAGAATGGTCAAAATTATTAATCAGACCAGAAATTATCAGCAATTTAATGCTTTGGTGTCTATGCCGTAGCTCTGCGAAAATTTCACTAACAATAGGTAATAAAAAGTACGTTGAAAAATAACCAAAATATAATATAGAAATTTTTTTAGGGTGGCTGAATATGTGATTAGTAGTATTTTATGACTATTTTTTGTTCTTTAATGTAGGTTTAATTTGATCCACCCAACCATCACCATCAACAATTTTTGGAATTTAATGAATTCCTCTAAAAACTTTTATTATTATTTGTACTTTATGGAATCTCATTAATGAAACAACCGAACTAGAGTGGAAAGCTCTGTTAATACAATATCACAGATACACTCAGGGATAGTATCCATTTAAGTCCTATCTATGACATTCCTCGTGGCCGCCTTCGCTAGACTATGGGTGGCATTGTTGGCATCCCTGCTTACATGGCAAATCCGCCATCTACGGAGAGATTTCAAAATCATCCTCTTACCTTCCACCAGATGGCCAAACTTGCTTCCAGTCGGGTCCCTTGCTTGTAGAGCCGTTATCACCACTTGAGCATCTCCTTCCAACATTAAGCTGTGGAAACTCGGCTATTCTTTTCTAAGACGTTTTTGTAAAATGATTTTTAAAATTAAATTATAATATAGTCATCGAAAAGGAGCGTGAAAATTAGAAGGGAAATAGTTTAGCTGGAAAAGAATGTTGTTAAATAGTGCATTAAAAATAAAGAATATTATCTTCCCATGCAACAACAAAAATTGAACACCTTAAATCCATTTAGGAGGCTAAAATTGTTAAGTAGGCCAAAACTTTCTAGAAGTTTTATACTTAGAAGCTTGTAAAGGAGATTGGACATTTGGGCCAATCTGTGACTGTATTTTTTTTTTTTTTTTTTGGGCTTGATAGAGCCTGAAAGAAGATGGATCCAATGGCACCCCCACACGGCTTTAAACCATTTTTAATGACACCACCTTTTCTTCTTCTTTTTTTTAATTAATTAATTAATTTATAATCACACCACCTATTGGAAAAGTTTTCAAGATTAAGGTAAGTTTGGAAAGCGGAATAACTATTTTTTTAAGGAAAAAAATGAATAATTTTTATTAAGAATGGAAGAAGGTGAGCCATTCCTATATCCCATAAAGGAATGACTATTCCAAGGCTATTGCATTCTACATTTTTTTTATTTTTAATAAAAGTTATTTCTTTTTTTAATGTAATAGTTATTTCGGATACCAAACATAACCTAAGGCTTGGAATGAAAAGAATAGGGTTTTATACAACTTTTTTTTAAAAAAAAAAAAAAAGCTATGGAGAAGGTGGGTCTAGAGCTTGTTTAACCGTTAAGCTTTTGCTAAAAATACATTTTGACTATTTTTAGAGTAAAAAAAGTCAAACAAAGTACTTCTGAATTTTTTTTACCAAATATGTCAAGTTTTGTTTGGCACGATTTTTTAACTGTCTAATGCAATTTCAAACAAACTCTTAGAAAGAAAAATAAAAATAAAAAAATAAAGTAGATTAAAGACTTACCAAATGTTGCATTTTCCTAACACTGTTTTCAAATCAGAGTTGATTAAAGACTTAAACGTAACTAATATAATCGCTTGTTAGAGCATTCACAGCAGCCTCTTCAAATTTTCCTCTTCAAAATAACCAAAAGTACACTTTATTTTAACAGCCCACCTTTTTATAGCACATTTTTCGGCCTCTCTACTTTAACAATTTTCTATCACTATTTTATTAAAATATTATTTTTCACTTTCCTTCTCTATTTTATTTTACATTAAAATAAAGTAAAGAAGTTGAAAAGGAAAAATGAGGAGAGATAAAATATAATTGTTTAAATAGTAGAGAGGGAATAGTAACTGTTAAGTTTGAAAGAATATTGTTCACAATGTTAACTTTTTTGTTAAAATAAAGATGTTGAAAAGTGGGAATAGTAATTGTTAAGGTTGAATATTGTTCACAATGTTAACTTTTAGTAATCAGCCGAAGTAGAAATAGTAAAAAAAACATAATTACTGTTTATTTTGTAGGTACAAGTTAAAACAAACAATTTGTGTACAGTGCATGCTGCCCACGCATTTTTCCATGCATCCCAGATTCTGTTCCGATCCCCTCGTACTTTATAAAATATGAAATCTTTATATTACAAAATTTGAGTCATCTATTTTATTTAAAGATTTAAACAAATGCAGAAATTTGTGTTACTAAGGCAAGTAGATTTGACATATTAAAAACTAAAATTAATTAACTCAGTAACGCACAAACTTCTGCATTTGTTTAAACTGTTAGATGAAAAAGATGGCTCAAATTTTACAATATGAAAATCTCATATTTTAAAAAATATGAGGAGATCTCATTCCACTTTCAACATGGACGGAAATCAACTCCTCTATATCTCTTAACCTCCGCCGTTCATTTTGTAGTTGGTTTAAAGATAAGAATTTTTTAATTACAATTTATAATATTTACAAATTTTTGTTAATAATTAGCCGTTACAACCAACATTGTTGGCAGCATTTGTTAGTTGTTAGAGTTCTTTTACTCTTTTATTTTTGTTTTTATTTTTAGTTTATTTTTTATGGGCAAGAGGCTGTCCCCTTTTGGTATACATTTTGGGTCATGAGTCAAAACCACATGCCAAATTGCTATTATCTTTCTTCAATTGCGGCTGAGATTATGGATAAGATTCAGTGACCGAAAGCAGGGTATGTTCCGGACATATATGTCCTAAATTTGGTGATTGATGATCATGATGGGTTCTAGAGCCACTTGCACCCGTGTCCTGATTTTGGACAAGTCTTGCAAAAAGCTAACAGAACGAGCTGAATTTTAGTACAACCTATTACTAATGGTGAGTTGGAAATTACCGTGCATCCAAGTATTAGAGGATATGCAAAGTTGACATTAACGGGATCGAGTTTGCCTATAATAATAGTTTTCAGGCAACTACAATAGTATTTTTGTAGTTTAGCGTTTCAGATTGTTGATTTAAGCTTATAGGATGAATATTATAGGTTTGATGTAGGTTAATGAATAGGACAATTAATGTACTATTCGAGAGAATAAAAGTGTTGTTTTATTATGGATGTTACTATCAAGTTTATGTTTAGAATAGTGTTAGAGATTATACTATCATGTTAAAATATGTAAAGTTAGGACATTTTTTTATAGGTAATTGGAATCTGCCAGATTATATGGCTCCCATGAACGATCGATGGTTGGACAAAAAGCCTATTTCAAACAATTTAGACGAGACTAATAATTCTATTCCACGTGCATATTATGGGGTCAATGAATACTAATGGCCTATTTGAGTGTGCTTGATGGACTTAAAAGTGCGTTTAACATTCAAAAAGTCCGTTTGAATAAAAAAAAAACCCGTTTGACAAAAAAATTGAAAGTGCTTTTGAAAACAAAAATATGACCAAAATGCACTTTTGACAAAAGCTTAAAAATAAAGTTTTTGTTAAAAAATGTTTTTTAACTTAAAAGCTATATTTCTCCAACACAATAGTACTTAACATGCTCCAAGAATATTACCCAAAAGTTCCATATAACTAGAGTCGTAAATGAACAAAAATACTTGTAAACATGTTCAAGCTCGACTTGGTTAAACTCGACTCGAGTTCAACTCGATTATTAAATGAGTTGTTAGTAAACACAAAACTAGTCCAATATTGATACCTTAAGCTGACCCACATGCTAAATTAGGGTTAAGATAGGGGGGGTGTTACAGTAGATCAAAGTTTCCTTCATTAATTTTATTAATTTCCTCCCTCAAGAACCAAGGTTTGTCCTGCAAAAGCAATCTCTCACATGTCAACCAGTTTATAAATTAATTTCCTATATTTACCATTATATCCTCATGTCGATGATATAATTATAATCATAAGGTTACACCCCCAGACGGTCCACCGCCTACGAATCATGTGCTTGCGCAGCAGCTTTTTGGCATTTGCCTCTCCCCTGCCTTAACCATATTCAATTAGATTTGGGATCCTAAGCAATCTTTTCTCATCTTCATGATCATATTATATACAGATTACAGTGACGGCAATGAGCTCATAATGGAGTATAATTTCTTCGACTTTACGTGGGATACATGATGGTCAACGAGTCTATATATCCTTCTTGATGGAGAATGAGTTTTTGGTTTGAACTTTGAACTCTAATTGAAGACAAGAAAATTAATTAAAAAAAGATAAAGATAAAGAAAAAAGAGGCATTATATTATATTATAATATATTATATATGGGAAGAAGTCCGTGAACAAGAAAAGAAATTGGCATTTTGTGGAGATTGGCATCATATCTGGAGGCCCAAGAACTTGAAATGTGCTCAAGGGAATGATCATGGCGTGGTTGTTGGTGATAATTTGTTTTCCCAAGGATGGCAAAAATGAATATATATGATGACGCTTGGCATTGATGTTGGTATGAAGTTTCAGCATATGCCAAAGCACCCGCATGATTGTACCCTTTGACTTCAATATTTTAATATCAATGCTAACACTCATTAAAAATCAAGACTCTATTCTTACCTAAGAGTAGGGCGGCACAATTCGACATAAATTATACATGAAAAATAGTGGGTAAGCGTTAAAGAGAATAGCTTTAGTTCGGATATGGCAAAAATGGAGGGTTTTTTGTCCACCACTCACAAGCTGACATCTCAGCTAAAGGGAGAAAAATGCAAAAAATAAAAAACTCTACATCCTGCAGCATGAGACCCACGTCCATACTAAAGAAGAAAGAAAAGAGAAAGAAGAGAAAGAAGGAGAAGGAAGAAGGAAGCAAAGCTGACTCACGGCCGGCCTGGATCTGGCCAGCCACCGACGCTCCGCCCAGCTACGCCACCCATCCCTGCCAGCCAGACCCAGCTGTGGGTCTGGCGTGACCCACATTCATCTTCTCTGGCGGATCCCAGACCCCTTTAAGGTTAACTTTCAAAATTTAGGTTTTAGTTTTGAATCCAAAAACGATTTTTGAGGCATTAGAAACGGAGTTTGATGCATTAGAATCGATTTTTGAGGTTGGATTTGTGTTTTTCAGTTGGATTTGGCCGGAAATGAAGAACGCCGCCAGAGATGGTGGGTGACAGCTGGGTCAGCTGTCGCCAGTGAGTCCTGCCGTCGCTGGTGAGTGTTGGTGGGTTTTTCTAGTTCCAGCGGAAAAGGGTTCTCCTCCGCGTGTTATTTCTCTCTCTCTAGCCNCCAGACTCAGCCATGGGTCTGCCGTGACCCAGCCGCTGGGTCAGCTGTCGCCAGTGAGTCCTGCCGTCGCTGGTGAGTGTTGGTGGGTTTTTCTAGTTCCAGCGGAAAAGGGTTCTCCTCCGCGTGTTATTTCTCTCTCTCTAGCCTATACCCCTGCTTCTTTTCTATTTGGTTGTTATCCAGTGTTTTGGTTTCATTTTCTTAAGGTGCATTAGGTGAGGTGTCAGCATTTTAATGGAAGGCAAAAAACATGCCTTTTTTGCCATGACCGTATAGTAGCTGCTCTCAAGCGTTAAAAGTTTTAACCCGTTTAATTGAATAAGTCGAGTCATGTCTTGACACAACTTAAACTCGGCATGTGATATAAGGCCGAACAATTTTTTGATATGACCTACAAACTCAATACAAAATTTGATAGATTAGAGTTAAAAAGATTTGACTCATTTAATTAAATAGGTCCAGTTAATTAGAATGAACCAATATCATTTTATACTCAATGGAATTTTTTTAAAAAAATAAAAATAAAAATAAAGGAAAGGCAAAGAAAAACAAAGAAACAAGGTGAAGGCAAAGTTGACTAAAAAAGTTACCCACTTAAGATTGTCTGAGGCAGAAGGAGAAAAAAGGAAATGGCAATGAGTGATAAAGAAAAGGAGGCAGAGCTAACCCGGAAGTGTTGGGCGGGAGACCACATGAAGATAGGAGGGGATGATGTGTTATCTCTTGTCACTTACTTCACCCTCCTTTGCGTTGCTTCTTTTTTTAACATCTAACACTCACTCCCACAATTTACTTTCTTTGTTTCTTTGTCTTCTTCTCCACTCCCTTCCAACCATATCCAACCATTTTGGTTATTAGTCAATTATATGTGTGCTGCCACCTCACACATTGCCCATCGTCAGGGTATAGAGATGAAAATGTGTTTATATATATATATATATACTCATACCTTTTATGACAATAATGCGTCTTAAAGCGATGATGGTCATAATCCCATTAAAACTCTGTAGTTAAACGAGCTTTTACAAAAATAGTACAACCAAGATGGGTGATTTACTGAAAAGTCTGGTTCAAATGAGTAAAAAACAGATAATATTATGTGTTATATGTGCGGCGCAGTATTAAAACTTGATCACATTTATGATTCACTTGTTTTACTGCTCAAGACAAGTGTGCAATAAAACTTTCTCACATTTACTGTTCAAATTGTTAGCAATTCAGACAGCAAATAATTAGAAATATGAATTCCCACATTACCCCTACCTTCACACTCAAATTCGTTCCGGTCCCTTTCTCTCTCTCTCTCATATATCTGTCTCTCTTTCAGCACCCCTCATCATCATCACCCTCTCAATTGCCTCAGCACGCCTTCTCTCACCCTCTCTCTCTCTCTCTCTCTCTCTCTCTCTCTCTCTCTCTCTCTTTCTCTCACAAATAACCTAGTTACACACACTTCGCCATTAAAGGGCACCTCGGAAAATTGTCTCCGAATTAACTATAGCACTTCCCTTCCTCCGGTGGCAAATGGGTCTTGAAATTTTAGAAGAGTTCCGGCCAGTTACGCCGATACGAACGATTTCAATAACTCGAAGCTCCAGCCATGCTACGGAGCTATCTGAACCGGAAGAAACAAAGGAAGTAGCCTTGGATGATGTAGAATGCCACACTCCCAAGTCATCGGTTCACACCTTGAAGTCTCCCTTAGTATGCCCGCCGGCACCCAAGAAACCTCGGCCGGCGAGGAGAAAACTAAGCCCGCCTCCACAAAGGATTTTCCAGGTTCCCCACGATCTTGCGTCGGTAGTATTTATGTCTCTCACCAAGCCTTCCAAGAAGATCAGAGCCAGTTAGAGGCATCCATGTAGTATATATATAATATATGTTCGTTGTCTGTATTGTTCTTTATATTTTTGAGGCCAGGATCACGAGTACTGTAAATTGTAAAAATTATCTCATGAAATTATTATCGTTAATTATATATATTATATATATGTTTTGATCGAGGGTATAGCTTTGGTTCTTCTTGATTAATGTTGCTTTAGATTCTCGCAGGTTGTGCTTGGAACATGGTAGCTAGCTAGAAAGATTTTTATGCTTTATATGTTTGCATGTATACAAGAATAAGATCCAAAAAGTCCTTTTTTTTTGTATTTTTTTTTTTTTTTTTTTGGTATTTTTCTGTATCTCATTTCAATTTCTAAGGATTCTTTCATGTGAAAGTAGTCACTTTTATACCTACTTTTTTTAAATTTTTGGGCAGAGCTGATTAATTCTACTCGATCATCAATAACATGCAATTAGTTTCTTTTTAGGTTGAGGTATTTGGACACATCCTGGTTTGTCGTATAGAGAGATGGGGACCTGGGGAAGTAAATTGGTCCATGCTCCATAGCCCTACTTTGTTAAATCACCTAACTCCTCCTCTGGGGACCTGGGAAAGTTATTGGTACATAGCCTACTTTGTTAAATCAGCCGCCTACTCCTCCTCGCATGGGAGTTCAAACTCTTTTTGAGTGAGTGAGACGTTTACTTTGATACCATGTTAAATTATTGATTATTCTAAGATCTTAACATCTAATATATGTACAACTGTAATGCTCCTAATTGGGATCACCGAAATAAGAGAGGTCCACCTGGGAGGGGTGCTCAGTGATGCATGTGGACGAGGATTAGTCAGATAGATTTCCACTGGCATGACCACTGGCACACTGTTTTTGTTGAGTAGGACATGCGCCATCCTACCAACATTGACACATGTTTTATTTTAGAAAAATGCTAGGTGTCAATAAGTTCTCTATATTTGACCCATATTTTCTTATAAATTCTATAAATCAATCATTAGATTTGCAGGGTCCATCATTGACTTATGTGAATCTAATGATTGATTTGTAAAATAAGATGAACCAAATATGAGAAACATATTGACACCTAACATTTCTCTTTATTTTGATATGACACATCGACACATATTTTGATGTTTTGTGACACGTTGATATTTTCTGTTGCGGTTTTATTTGTAGATTTTTCTCATTATACTCGTGTTTGGTGCGTAAGGATTATATTATTTGGGGAGCATAAATAAAATTTCTAGGGAAAATTTTTTATAAAGGGGAGAGATGTAATACTCCCAACAAACATGTGGTAATCTACCCAAAAAAAAAAAAAATCTAATAACACATATAAATAAAAAGAAGGAAAAATACTAATTCATGAAAATGATATTTGTAAGCAAAGAAATTTATTAACTAAAGAAGATTATTAACTTAATTAAAAGGGGAAACAAACTATAGAACCCCTAAAATAAGCAAAGACTTAGAAAACATTTAAGAGTAGTGAGGTGCACCGTTCAAACGACTCATGAAATATTTGGATGATGCCATTTCAGATCATGAGAAACCTCTGTCCATCGTTCTAATGGTCCATATCAACAACCTTATCTAAATCTACCGTTATAATGGTACATGTACCGTTCAAATGGTAACTGGCTGCATGGAAAATAACACGGTCAAAACATAAGATTTAGGGTTTTAAGAGATAACTAGGGTTTTGATACTTAGGAACTTGACAAATGGTAGAGTAAAAATGTAGATTAAGGAGCTAAATCTCTAGCAGAATTCATAATTGGAATTTGCGTGCTAGATAAGTAATCGCCCATAAGAAACTTAAAACAATTTATTTGCTACGCATGATTATATTCACTATTATAAATGTTCATCTTTCACGTACATGAAATCTCTTAATCATATGTTGTAAGCCTTTGTATTTATGAAAAATTGTTTATTTAAACTGCATCATTAATTACTGTGTTTTAATCATGAATGGCGTTTATGTTTACTATTTACAAAACAAAAAATAATAATGATAATTGTATGACATGCCACCATAGGTATATTATGATAGAATAATGCTACACACTCGCATTCTTTCACTCCTACTCTCACATATGGATCAAAATTCAATAATAATTTACCCCAATTCTAATGGTGGGAGTAGGTGCCACTCTAATTGTTTAACATAAAATCTTTGTAGGAACATATGAGGGTAGGTCGGTTTGAGAAGTAGGAGCAAATGGTCATTGTTGTCGGCATCTTCTCCCAGTCTTAGACAATAGAGCTAATGGTCGCTGGATACGAAATTTGATTGGTAGACAACATGAATGAGATATGCCTCTTGTGTTGATGAAATTTTTGTGATTATCTGGTTGCCTCCTACCTCTTTAAAGCATGAAAGATTCGCCACCAGTTAATCACCAAGTTGGGCAAGATTTCAATGAGAAAACAATAATGACAGATTTTTTGGTGTGCAATAATAAATAAATAAAGGAACAAAAGAGGGGTGTGGAATAATATAAAATCAATTCTTAAAAAATAAATTTTATATTTCGATAGAAATCAATTTCTTTTTTTATTTTAAAGAGTACAAAAAGAACAAGTACACTACCAAAACACATATCCAAGGAGCAAGGAAAGAAACGAGTTAACAAAAGTAGTCATGGTGGAGAGAGTGAGAGAGAGAGAACCATCCAGTGTACTTAAGTTCGAAAAATAGATTTTGCCTAAACGTCAACTGTGATTACACTAATACATCTGAAAGCAATAAGTTGAGTTTTGTTATATAAAAAATGTCTATCTACAGGTAAATGTAAAGGTGATCTGTTAACTATGCTGAAACATCTTTTTTTCCTTGAGTGTGCCAAAGGAAAACATAAAATTAGCTGCTTATACTGAACAACGCTCTATTTTGGCATGCATATGTGGATGGTCTTACGCAGACAGAGTGGTCTTGAAAATCATCTCAAAGATGGTAGAGCAAACCTCAGGAAGAAAGATGAGCAGAACTCACTCAAGAAGCCTCAGGTGACGCGAATTAGAAGCACGACCATGATGAAAATACATGTCATTATAAATATCACTAGCCATTGGAAGCATGTAGTCCTAGAACTCTCCGAGAATATCTTCGTGGCCCGTACATTGGCGTGCCCGGTGCTTGCCAAGCTTTGCTCAACAGCCTTCTCAGTAGAATCAAGTATCTGGACTCGACCATAATTGAGTTAGGTGAGACTACTTGCTTACCAGTTAAACACCAAAAGCATGAAAAAGACAAAAGTAAAAGCTATTTAACAATATTAAGAATCCAATCATTACTGATAAAATTACTAGGCTAAGAAAGTAATTTTCCACGACCTCGCCTTCCATCCTATTTTTATGCCGGCAGGATGTTCTATTTGAGTTTCATTAGTCTAAGCAAAGGTGTTTAGGATGGTCTATATAGCTATTGTTTTAGTAGTGTTGTGCAGTGGTGGCAATTACTGTAGTGACTATAAGTCAGTGGAGGCAATGGTTAAAGTTCTACTGAGGCCAAGGCAATAATATCCAATATTAATTGAGAGTACCATTCATAAGCTTGACATAGTTGTTTTGGAAATGGTGGAATTGATGGTTTTGGTTGCAATGATGCATGATCAAATGTAGCCATATTGTTAACTTATGCATAGTGATGGCGATATGGCAGATATGGCAGCAATAATGAAGTGAAACAGGTGTGAAGTTATGGGGGAAGGAAGTTAACCGGCGGGGCATAAATACAGAGCAGAACTGTTATGGTCATACAAGTGATACTTTTATGTAAACAATAGTATGCACTGCAAATCACCATATGAGAGTTTACTTACTATTGTGTAATAAATTGATTTCCTGGACGGTACTCTACATTACGCCATCATTTCTTCTGTGAGTAATATATAACTATGAAGAGAAAGGTTTTCTTTCTTATGATAGTAATGGAGACATGTCTTAATACTTTTACTAAGACCAATATTGAAAAGTAGAACTTTAGCATCAACCAACTTCTACAAGGATCATCATAACATGTTATAAACCTTTCATCAGAATAGTGATGAATTATGATGAGCAAGGGTACAGGTTGTGTGGTGTGATTCCTGAAGGAATAACTGCTATCCAAACCTCTGGTTGCTAAAGTCACTGGTAAAGTGTGCTTCAGACATGCACAAGATAGTAACTGCATTAATTCCAAGTAGGATCAAACCTTTCGTGCATAGAATCAGTGCTCTTAATCAATATGACCTCCAAACATAGTAATCACAAGAAAAATGCTCAAATGCTTTTCTTGGGCAAGAAAACAAAAATGCTAAATTACTTAAAATGGAAGAAAAGGAAAGTGTTGAAGTAAGATTATTTTAGATAAGCTTATCTTAATGTGAGAGTGATCTTTATCTTTAGGTAGTTGTTAGATTGATTCATCTTGTGAATTGTTTTCTTTATTTATTTTTAATAATTTAGCCTTGCATCTCTACAATTTATAATAAAGAGAAATCTCAGTGAGCAGAGAACTTTGAACTCCCCACTATTTCTTTCCTCCAATTTTCTATTTTCAACATAACATAGGATCAAAAACTTACTAAACACTTTTTTAATCCTTAGTTCTTTCTGAATTCTCAGAATTTCTATTCTACTGATTTTCTTTACTGAGCCCCTAATTATTATCTGGTCATTCTTCCTCGTGAATATCTCTCTACAGAGTGTTTGACGCTCCCGGTTGACGAATCATGAAGTTCATAACACGCTCTGTCATCCCTATGGGGGTTAAAGTCAATATGTCTCGCTACTCTGGTTGTCAGTGTTGATATGTATGGTGATTAGGTCTCTCTCCATGAAGTCAATGTGTACTATGGTCAGCGTTGATGTATGTGGTCATCAACTTTCGATGTACATCTGTGGCAACTTTTGATGTGCACAATGACTTTAGTGGTAGAGTTGTAATTAGGGGTGGGCATCGGTCGGTGTCGGCCAAAGTCGGAAGAAAAAAATGTTAACCGCACTAAAGTCGGTAAAGTCGGTAATTTCACCGACTTTACCGACGAACATGCATTTCCGACACCAACCGACACCGACAAGTCGGTTCGGTGTCGGTCGGTATAACTCGGTTTGGGCCAGGTAGGAAAATCACCCCCCGACAGCAAGAAAAATATTTTACCTCCACTTTCTCAGCAACCAAACAAGAAGAAAAATAATTCAAAATCAAAAAATACCTATCTAAGCAAATCATTAGAAAGAAAATACCTATCTAACCGAACAACTAAACACCACTCGAAGCAAATCACTACCTAAAACATGCTTATAGCAAGAAAAAACCTGTTTTCCTCCACTTTCTCGGCAACCAAACAGCAAGAAAATAACGTCAAAATTAGATTAAAAAAACACAGAGGTGGTGTCATGAGTGAGAGTGAGAGAGAGGCGGAGATGTGCTGAGATCATGAGAGGAGAGTGAGAGAGAGGCGCAGATGTGATGAGAGATTGAAAGGAGAGTGAGAGAGAGGCAGAGAGGAGAGGGGAAGATGAGAGTGGAGGCTGGCTAGGGTTAGCGTAAATGAGAGAGAGCTTCGTTTGATATATATATAGGAATCAAAACGACGTCGTTTTAATTATAAGTAAAAATATAAAGTAAGCGTCTAGCTTGGGGCTTGAACCCATGACCACAGGTCCACAAGAAAGAGGGCCTTGCGCTCAACCAATTGAGCTAGACAAGTGGCTACGTTTTCTTTGTCGAAGGAAAATATAATGAATATTCAAAAATATTCAAAACGGCGTCGTTTTGAAAGTCGGTAGAAGTCGGTTGGTGTCGGTCGAAAACCGACTTTCCCAAAATCCCTTCCGCCTTCCGACCGAAAATTTTCGAAAATAAAAATTTCGTTCCGCCTTCCGTCCGGTGAATAGTCGGCGACGGTCGGTTACGGTCGGCACGCGGGGAATTTGCCCACCCCTAGTTGTAATAACACTATGTTTATAAAGTATGAATTTAATTAAATAGTTTGGTACATTGTGATTTGAGGTGAGTTTGTGGTTTCTAAAACAGAATAAATATTCTAACTTGATATTTCTGCTGCTAAGTATTTCATAATTTTCATTCATGTAGTAATGTCACGTGGAAATTCAGATAATTTTATTTACGGCTTGTACTTAAAGCCAGGGTGCTACAAGTGTGGTTAGCCTTTATCTAAAGATGCCTAGCATTTAAAAGGATCTCCAAGAAAGTGGATTATCATATAAAGCTAACAACAGCTTGCATGTTAAAGGACAAACAAATGCAGATTGGCTGGTTCACCCTCAAATAGAAAGTTTACCATTGGATATTACATACTCTAGTCTCTAGGCAGTAATTTAGTAACATGGAAAAGTATGAAACAAGTTGTTGCCAAGTCTGGTACCGAAACAAAATATCAAGCTTGTAACGACTCAGGGAAAGTGTTAACAACATCTGCGTTACTACTTTAAAAGAACTAGCTAAGTTGCAATTGGAGCTCCCTAAAATTGTTTTTAAAGCTCAGTCTCACCCTAGTAAGAAACCAATGTGCAAATCAGCACTCATGAGTTTCATCTCCCGCCCCTCCCCCCTCCCCCCTCCCCCTTTTCCTTTAAATCCCTAATGTTCATCAGGTCCATGTCTCATGTCATTCTCTAGTACCACATGGCATGACGTTACTTGCTCTTACCATTTTGTAACAACCCAAAGAAAGAGTTAGCCACATCTGCGCATCACTCCAAAATGACTAATTAAATTGCAAATGGAGCTCCCTGAAATCGCTTATAAAAGTCCAATTCACCTATTAAGGAACTAATGTAGGACTTAGCACCCATGAGTGTTATGTGGGCTATTCATCTTCCCGAAGCAGAACTGAGGAGTTACACGTCTCACACATCTTGACGAGAAGATTACTTTGTAATCATGAATTGAGTACAAGGGTCACAGACCAGAGTGAACTTCTTTCAGTCTCTAATTTTCACATAGAATTGCAGGACAAAGAAATGGAAAGCCATTATGACATCAAGGAACCACCACCTACTTGTTATCTATTCTTTTACCAATAATTTACCGGTATTGTTAAGATGCAACAACAATTTGAGCCAACTGAAGAAAGATGTCATGACATCTTAGTGAAAAACTTTTATCACAATGAATCCAAAATTTATGTCTCTGTGTACCAGAAAGCTAGAGCTACTACTTATTCACCTTCTCTAATAAATTCCTATTACCAAAGCTTAACCCTTCTCCACTCGATGGTGTTAGAAGCAAACAATGAAAATGACCATGGACGTCTAAATGCCCAAAGCTTTACTAGATTATGCTGTCCCTCATCTTAACTCTCTGTCCCAAACTGAGGGTTCCACTTGTGAAATTCAACTTTTTGCAGTAACATACATTTAAAGCATGTTTGTTTATAGAAAAGGTGATAAACTACCAAAACTGACCTTCGAAAGTTAAAAATGTATTTATAAAGTTGTCTAATATTTCAAATTCTTCCTTCCAAAGGGTAATTTAAGAAACTAAAAAGCTTTTGACTTTTAAATGGGGCACAAATCTTGAGACACCATTAAATGGAATAAGGGACTCTCAATTGAGATGAAAGAAGTATGACTTATGGACATATATATGAGTTCCATTTTCAACTGAGACATAGCATGTCATATCTCCCACAAATCTAGACATGCTAACAATGCATAAGATTACTTTAAAAAGTGAACAATTGTCTGGTTTCACATCAACTTGCAATTTATTGTTATAGTAGAGAAAAGCTCCTTACACCCACTCCCCTCCTGGGGGGGTTATAAATTTCTGGGGATATTAGTAACATTGCCCACGTTGTCCACAAGTGAACAATGAATTACCAGCCCACCCCCTCCTACAGAACATGCAAGATCAACTCTTCCAAAATTCTCCTTAAACAGGTATATTATTTCTAAAACTATGCATCTCATGTATTTCAATTATAAATATTCAACGTGATGCAAGATTTTGACATAAAATATGGATTCTTACTTTTTCAGTGTTTTGCAGGGACTGGCTTATCATCAGACTATGCTCCTTAAGTTGCTGTGCCAACCCAACCATGTCATCAGTCAAGTCCTCTTGAAGGTTTCTGTGGCAGGAGAGAAATTAAAAAAGATATAAAGATATTACTGACATCAAATATTTTTCAGCTCTACTCCAAAGCATTTCTCAAATTTCTTCAAGCAATAGTAGTAAATACTTTTACTAGTTATTTTACACAATCAACATGCAAAAAGAACCAACAAACTAATGACTATGGAACATCCTAAAGCCAAATGCAATGATCACCAAACAAAGTTGTGAAAACTGATAGCAGATAGCTCAGTTCTGCAACCAAATTAGGGATAAATTCTTCCTTTCAGTGTAACAAAGAAAACCAAAGGAAATACAACCAGATAAGCAACTCTTCTAACCAAAAAAAGACACAGCTTTAACATTTTTTGCACCACTCCATTCTCCAAAGTAGAACGAACTTTATGGATTATTTATTTCCCATTTTCCCCTCCAGATCTACCACATTTAATTCTCCAAAAGATTAGATATTTAACAAAAAAAATCTCTTAATAAAAAAAAAAATTCTTGATTCACATTCAAATATGAGCATTTCTCCAGTTTTTCAAATTCAATTCAGACATCCATCGAACATTACTTTTCTTCCATATACCCAGCAAAGCAGAAAATTAAAATTTAAAGAACATATTTTAACTAAGCCAGCCATGCAGTGGCTATCAGGGGTTGCTCTCCAAAGAGGAGTTAATTTCCCAAACTTATCCAAAAAAATTTCCCCGAGAAACACTCACTTATTGATGGATGGCTAAGCCAGTGAACAGAGTTCCTAGGATAGCAAAAGGACAGAGTATAAGGGGGGGTATTTACCCCCTCCAGGTTCAGGGCAGGTAACTTTGCACTAAGAACTGGAAAGGGCACTTTTAATTTTATTATCTATATTTGAAGTACGATACTCGAGTAAAATTTCACTCAAAATTGAATTCAAGCTCATTGCCACTTAGGTTCAACCATCAACTAGGTTGAAGGTCAATACCAATCCTAGCAGTTGTAAAAGTTATCCAGTTTGGCACACAGCTCTCAAGGGAAGTGAGCACTAAAACCACTAGCATAAGGATTTTCAGTTGACAACAATTTTCAAACCCCAACAAATCACCCAATAATGTCCATAGTTCATGTTGTACATAAATAAAAATGAGTACTTGAAGCAAGGTAGCCAAGGCCAAAGGTGGACACTGCTCTAGCATACCTAAAATCAGCTTTCATTTTACTTCATTGACTCGAACAATAATATAAAAACATTGCATTTTTGGACACTGCTCTGGCAAAACCAGAACCATGTAATGACCTTTAATATTTGAACATCTACAAAATTGCATAACAAGAAAAGTTTACAAATGTATACTTTCTTGTGTACTTAGAGGCGCTTTGCGCTTTTTTTGTTATATAGAACATTACTTATCAAAAAAAAAATTTACAAATGTACCTGTGCTTTTCAATGTGTGCTTGTGCTTCAGCATCGAGTTTGACAGGTGTCGATGAAGCAGGTTCAGTACTGTCAGGAATTCTTCTATCCTGACTGTTTGATGCAGGCCTGGTCAATGAACCATACGTCTAAAGTTAACAAACCATGACACAGAAAAGAGCCAAGGAGCTAGCTGTGAATAGCGAACTAAATCATATTAATTCCATTTATAACAGATTCACATACGCAAATCTTTTTCTTAGTCCAGGAGTAGGGAGAACATGATTTTCTGCTCCTGTTTTAGAAGGGCTTTCATTTATGGTAGTCTTTGCAAAGGGCTCCTCAGATACTGGTGTATCATGCTTAGTAATCTGTCAAAAGTATAAGTGGTTACAGTATAAGAATCCTCCACGTGTAACATGTATATTTGTCTTAGGAACAAAGAAGCAAGGTAATCTTATAAATTTGAGATTATAGACAGAGACAGAGAGAGAAAACAATAACAAATCACCGGATCAGACACGTGCCAACAATATATATATTAGGGAAAATTACACCCCTCCGAAGTTGTCCACCTTTTTTTATTCTACTTCCAATGTTTAAAAGTTGGCAATGTACCCCCACGAAGTTTATTTATTTTTTTGCAATGTAGCCATTCCTTTTACAGATTCCGTCTTTGGACAGTCTGCAGTACATGTGCACCTCACGTGAGTTTTTAGCATATGAAAAGTCTAAAATGTCCCTTAAGAAGAAAAGAAAAAAATTTAAAATTTTAAAAAAGTTGGCCATTTGGGGTGGCCAGCCACCCCCCATTTGGGCTTAGGGGTGGCCGAGCCACCCCCAACTGGCCAGACTGGGGGTGGCCAGCCACCCCCTTGGCCCAAATAGGGTGGTTTCAGCCACCCCCATTTGGGCCAAGGGGGTCAGTGGCAGCCACCCCCAATTAGATTTTTTTTTTTCCCCATTTTTTTTAAAAAAAATAATGGGGACATTTTGGGGAAATCAAGAGTGAAGTTGGGGTAATTTCGGCATATTTGGTGCGATGCACGTGGCCAGCCTACTGTCCAAAAAGACGGAATTTTTAAACAGAATAGCCACTTATGCAAAAAAATAAACACATTGTCCATTTTTGAACATTGAAAGTAGAATAAAAAAAGGTGAACTACTTCCGCGGGGCGGGGGGGTAAAGTATAATTTCCTCTATATATTATATATATGTTTGATTCTTTATCCAAGTCTGGTCAAGCAAGAACAACATTTTGGAAGAGATATACAAGACTACCTCAAGAAGGATAAAGAAACAAAGACAGAGAGACAGAGATAGACCAACCACCTAGATGCAAACTTATGTCGAATAATACTGATCAGCCATGATTTCACACCAGTTAAAAGAAATGGATAGCAGCAAATACAAGAAAATACTTGGTTCAGGGCCCACTAGGCTCATTTGAATTGAAAACTTAAGCCCGGTATTAACATATACGAATCTAATTATAATGTACGAAGGAAAAAATAAAAAATAAAAACAATTTGCCTCATTATTTGTCATAGAAATCTCAAATTTACAAATCCAATCTGTTGTTAGCAAAATTAATTCAAGTCACAAGCAAAGTTTCATCTAAACTCACAACAAATAAATGAGACATACAAAAAAATTAGTAATTAAACAATAACCTCTGGAGACTTCCATAATGTTAGGTACCTAAGGAAACCAACTCGTAGCTTGCTAAATAATATGCACGCACCAGTGGAGCAGCTAATTTGGAAGCGATTGATTCAATCTTCTCCGAATAATCATTCAGCATAGCCTTTGAAACCCTGTACAAACATGTTCAAGAGATATTCACATTACAAATAAAAGAACCCTAAGTACTATAAAATCAACAGTAGAACGCCTGAACCAGCACATCCAAATAATCAAGAGTGAAGATAACTACCAATTCAAAGTCAGTCCAAAACAATGCATATAAAACCACGGTGTTTTGCTTGGATCTAGGACAACTAACAATGAAGAATCAACCATCATGAAAAGGAAGACAAGTCAACACAAGATACAAGTGTTAAAATCTTATGAAGGAGCATTTTTTATTAAAGAAATCATTGCATTCAGCATCATTTTAAAGCTAATAAGTCAAAGAACGTATCATTGGAAGTCTAAAGAGCAACAGCAGCATTAACTTCATTTACAATATAAACAAATAAAAAATATATACATATTTGATCTTTCAAGTAATATTTATTCCTTATTTTACTGCAGGAAAAAAAATGACAGAAAAAATGCTCAAATTTCTTGCTAACTTCAAAATCCTTAATGAAACACCTTAAACAACAAGTTCAAAGCTAGCTCATATCTCCGTAAAAGCTTAGGATTGGAAGAATGTAATCTTATATTCTAAGACCTCTCGGTCTCAGCAATCTTGCTCTTGACCCCAGACATATTAGGTGTTCAAGTACATGTCACTGCATCACTGGCACAAGACTTCATAGTCCAAAACTGACCTGATACACAATCAATTGACTCATTGGATGGTCTGCAAAATGTCAACATTTTATGCCATTGGACAAGTCCCAACCAAAATCCTTCAATATCTATATATATTACCCAATACACATCTAGCATCTCCAAAAAAGAGAAATACACTATGTTGTACAAGAGTTTATTCCAAAATTTAAGATTCAAATTTTTTTTTTATAACTAATTCATTTCATTGAAAAGCGCAAAGAGGCGCAACTCTAGTACACAAGATGTATACAAAGAGAGTCTCCATTAAACGCTAAAAGAAGAACAAAAATCCACAAATACACCCGAGGTGTTTGGTGCCAAAAAGGCACTCACCCTAGTAAGGCCAAGAACCAATATTATATTAGTTCAGAATATACAGGATATTAAGAGTATAATGATATCTTATGCACAATATTAGCATATTTAACATCATTATCATCATTTCACACTAAATGGAAAATCTATTCTCTAACTTTTTATTGCAAGAATAGAGTATAAACTCAGATTATGAAATAATGTCTACATTGTTTAATTCATTTTCTTAATACGAGTTTATACTCTATTGGTTTAGATTAGCATTGAAGAGGCATATCAACTAGCTCTCCGGATTGAGCAACAGAAGCAGCGCACCCAAGCACGCTGGATTACACCGAATTGGGGAACCCTCAAGGCCGAAATATCCCCGCCCTTCCCACAGGATCTGTTTTCAATGATTTTTTCAAGTTTTTGAGAATTATTTCTCAATGAATCTGAGAAAAACTTCCCCTTTGTGTTTTTTTCCTAATTCCTATGTTAAAATCAGTCTTTTGGATTTCTCCTACTTCACGGCCAGATTTTGCTTAGGTGTGAGTTCTAACAAGCCTTGTAATTCATATTTAGTTCATTATAAGAACCATAACAGAAACTTACTAAAGCATGAATAACGAAAATAAAGTTTGATGTTTGAGTTTCCTATGCATGCTACCAGCACCAAGGAAAACACTTCAGATCTTATTTCTTCTCTTAAATGACGTTGATATGGTTTATAGAGCATGATTGCCTGATTGTTTGACATTATCACAACATATTGCATGACTAGTTGAATGTGTTGCATCACGGAGTAAAGGCCAAACAACAAGATTGGGTTGCAATCACCAAGAAAGGTGGTTATCAGGCCTTTTTCCAAAAAGATGTTTTGCAACAAAGTGACTGTAGAATAAACCCTCTTCGACTTGCCCTTCTAATGGTCCAAACCATGCAATCATTAGACACATATAGGATTTACAGCGGAGTAATCTTTGCTGACACGTTCCTGGAATTACAGCATACACACACAAATACATTAGTTGAACCTTGAGGCCTTAAAGCTTATCTTTTTGGCCCAAGACAAGACCTGTCTAGGGGATCTTATGGTGACTTAAAACCCTATAAGGCCTAGATGTAAGGGCTGTTAGGACTTATACTCTAAAGAGAATGAGAATAAGCTCACTTTGCATGATCCATGGATAGTAATATCCCCACACATGCATAGGATAATCATTTAAGAAAGTATTCAAACTTGAAATACAAACAGAAGTGTCTTAAAGAGGAGAAATCAGATCTGCCGATTGGTGTAGAAGCAATGTTCTGCCGCTTAGTGTAGAAGCAATGTTTAGGAAGATCAAACAATGGAAAAGAATAAACGATGTACGAAACCGTTAACAGACACTAATTGTTCGTAAATGTTTGCTTAAGTTGCTAAGTGAATTAAGTTGAATTCCTGAAGCTAAGGAACAAAGTAAGTAGATATGATGGTACTAATTGTTTTCAAGGTATATGATATAATCTTAGCCTTTATTTGGTAGCCCCTTTTATGCGTCCAAAACTATATGTTTGGAAAGGGGTTTAAATGTAAATGACTTAATGAGTATACTTCCACTATGTAATGAATATGTTATCATGCTTGATGAAAGTTAAATGAAAAGAAAAAGGAAAACAATTGTATGAATGCATGAAATGTTTTAAACTGTTTTCTTGGCCATATAAAGTGATGTGCAATGGTACCCAAGCTACTGAGTAGGGATAGCCATCTTGTATGGTGCGCTGAGAATGGCTCACTCGAGTGCACCATTGTTTATTGAGTGACGTCCATATCCAAGGTGTGGCTCCACTTGTGTCCATGGGAACGGAGTTGAGATCCTTGTGATCGCCAACCCTTACACACAAGGTGTGATGACCTAGGAAAAGTACTAGCCACATTTGTTGTCACTCTAAAATGACTAGTCAAGTTGCAATTGGAACTCCCTAGAATCACTTATAATTATAAAGCTCAGTCTCACCTAATAAGCAACCAATGAGGGACTTAGCACCCATGAACTCTTTTACAATTCACCCACTCTATGTGAGCTATTCATCTTAGGACAAGGGTGTTACAATCCCCCCTCCTAAATCCCTAATGTCATGAGGTGTTCAAGTACCACATGGTGTATTTGTAATGACCCAAGGAAAAACCTATCCACATCTACTCTATCACTCCAAAAGAAAAGTCGATTTGGAGCTCTCTAAAATCACTTATAAAGTCCAATCTCACTTAGTAAGGAACCAATGTGGGACTTGTGACTTAACATCCATAGGTATCTTTATAATCTACATGTCATTTCAATATGGGCTAATCATCTTCCCAATGTAAGATTGGGGTGTTACACGGCGTAATTGTGCGTCAGCCACTCGAAAGATTAAAGAAAAAATAAGGTTTATGACATGTGTGAATGATGACTTCTACTTTTTCATGTTCTTGAAATAAAGGTCGCTTCCAATTTCATTTAATGTATGTTGTATTTACTGATTGAGTATTCGACTCAACCTTTCTTTTTATACTTTAAAACTTATGTGATGTCATGGATGGTTCGATATGCCATGAAAACTAGAGTCAGAAGCCTTCACCTAGAAGAGGATTTGAATAAGTGCACGTAGCACAATAGTTTGTTTTTCGTTCCAGCGTGATTTTTATGTTAAGACTAAGGGCTTAGAGGTTAAGTTATAATGGGATGGGTTGTAATAACAGTTTTACGATGGTTTAAACTTAAATTGTTATGAGACATTTGGTTTGCTTTGATTTGATCTTTAGTTTATGGAATTCTTATATCCTTATGTTTCTAACTCAAGTGACGCATAATATCGTATTCCTATGGGAAAGGGGTGTTACATGCAAGGTCTTCATTTTTGTGAACTCTCCTTCCAATGCTTCTACCTGGAAAACACTCAATCTGATTGACATTACAAAACCAACCACCAAATTCTAACGATTAAAGCCTACCTTAATATTTGCAACCCAATTCCCCATGGAAAAAGGATACTCCTATTTAAGCTTTTTATTTTTCAGACAAGGCTTCAGGCACCAACCCAGACCACGTTCAAACACTGCTGCATATTGCAAAGAGGTTGCAATCCCAACTTCAAATACACCCTAAAGAAAGATGTTTCAACTCCATCAAGTTGATAGCAAGTCATAATTTAGCAAACTTCAAACAGCTGAATGACCATTTACTCTAAGAGAGAGAGATGTGCAAGTTGATGAGATCACATCATTGACCTAGTCAGGCCTCTCTAGTCAACAACTCAAAAGTCAAAACAACCAAAATCTGGCTACTGATATGTTTTTTGATAACTAATTCAATCTCATTAAAAGCGCAAAAGCACGCAACCTAAATTCACAAGAAATATACAAGAGAGACCCCTAATTAAGTAGAAAAATAAGCTGGCTGCTGATATGTCAAAACAAATTCTCCAAATTACATATATAGTTTAACATCACATTTCCCTTCAAACATACCATTTCAAAAAGACAGAGACATTTTGATCAACTTTATCAAAACTCTAGAGTTAGTTAGTAAAATAGGCAGAAATAATAGAACCTCTATAAAATGAGTACATATATCAGTACATCAATATTACAAGAAACTAAGAGTAGAAGCAAAGAAAGAAAAAGGGGACAAAAATGAGCTTACTGACCTTGGTAAGCCTTCAGGAGTTCTCTCTTCAGCCAGTTGTTCTAATTGTTCTCGTAATGTGGCAACATACTGCAAAGTCACATGATTCATATCATCCATAAATAGAATTCACCATAATTAGAACTTCAACGTCCAAAGACAAGATCTTAGAAACTTTACAGCCCAAAGAAAAAGAAATATAACCAGATTAAAACTTCATCTCAGAGATCTTTAGACATACATGCACAAGTTTTGCCTGATTTTGTTGCTGAGGTGCAGCTGCAAGCAACCTCCTCAAGTTCACTTCCGTTTTACTGATTCTCATCACTGAATACTAAAGCATTGAACAAACATAAACATAAAATAAGTAAATAAATAAATCCGAATTTTCAACAATCATACAAACCCAAGTCGGATACTAGCTTAGCATTGCAGTAACCATATCTCTAAATTTTGCGAGCCTTCAAATATTCTACCCAAATTTACTGATTCACATTGCAAATCCAGGAGCATTGAAAAAACGTAATAATATACATCCACTTCTAAAGACAGACAAGAACCAAACCAAAAACTAGCTAGCAATGGAGTCGCTTTTGTCTATGATCTTGTCATTAGAAGCAGAGTAATTCTACACGGCGCACTGGAGTCCCTCCAGCATCCCTCCATGCTGGCGTGGCATGGCCCACATCAGGCCTTTTTTAAAAAAAAAAAAAATTAAAAGATTTCTGTTTAACACGAACAAGAATATTCATTCTCCCAAAAAAAAAAATTCCCCCCAAATCTTTTCCTCCTCCCTCCCCCAACCAACCGCGGCCCACCAGCTACCCACAAGCACTGTGGACAACCAGCTACCACGGCCACCAGGTTCGTCCATCTCCAGCCACAAGGTACCCCACCATCTCCAGCTCCAGCTCCAACGACCAATCTCCATCTACATCCACCATTCCGCCACAACAACAACCCATCATCTCTTCCCACCGTACAGATCCGACGACCCATCACCACTGCCGACAAGCTGAGACATCAAAAGAGGTAAGATTATCTCTGTTTTTTCTTTTCTTTTTTTCATTTTGATTTCTTATCCTCTGGTAGTGTCACACAGATCTGGTTTTTTGAGTTGTTTTTGGATTCAAATATGAGTTTGATTGTTCTAAAACTGGCTGGGTCTGAATCCCAGATATTTTTGTGGGTTGAATCTGGCGTTGGCCTTTTTTTTCACAATTTAGTTGAAGTTGCTTATTTTATTTGTCTAATTCTTGTCTGGGATGCTTATTAAATCTTAGAAACTGGCTTTGGCCTGTTCTGGATTCTGTTCGATTTCATCTTATGCATTCGAGGAGCAATGTGTGAAAAGATGAAATGGCTTCAACGGGACACGTTGCGATCATGACTAGCTTTATGCCACGGTACATATTCAATCCCCAATACAAAACAACCACAGACCACCACATCTATTGCAATAAAAAACTAACAATATGAACAAATCGAACAAATCATCAAATACATCAGCTACACAGGCAAGAACATGTAAAATAACAATAACGAAAAAAAAAATCCAAACTTCAAAACGGAAAATAAACCAAACAGAAAATCAGATTGTCTCCTATACCATCTCCAGCAAAAAATATGTACTCCAAATTAAACAAAACCAAGAAACCCAAAAGCAAAAAATACAAGCAAATCATCAACCACATCAGCTACACAAACAAACATGTAAAACAACAACCACAAATCCTAAAAGCCCTACAGGGGAAACAATAGCCAAACAGAAAGTCGAAAAACAAAAATCTCCTACCAGAGGAAATTTAAAAAAGAAAAAAAAAAGCGTACCTCTTTTGGTGGTCGGGCTCGTCGGCGGTGGTTCCTCGGGTCCTCGGTCGGAAGCGGGTGTGTGTTGAACGGAGGAGAGGGAGAGAGGACCAATCAGCCAATCTAGTACCCAAGTTGGATACTAGCTTAGCATTGCAGTAACCATATCTCTAGATTTTGCGAGCCTTCAAATATTCTACCCAAATTTACTGATTCACATTGCAAATCCAGGAGCATTTCTCTTGAAAAAACGTAATAATATATTAGGAATTTTGAAATACAGCTGGAAATCTGAAATTTTTAATCTCTTCTCTCTTTATTTTTTATTTTTTTAGATTTAGGGTGTCTTTGGGATTGCGATTTAAAAGGATTTAATTTAAAATAGAAAAAAAAAATCTGAGATTTCAATAAACAGGTTAGGTGGTGCTTATTTGAAAAGGTGTGAATTTAAATCAAAATTATAATTTCGCTTAAAAAAATTATTTAAGACAATATTTACCTAATTGGTTATGAAACCGCAATTATATGCTAATGTTATCCAAACATTCAATTGATAAAAAAAATATATTTTTAACATGTTTTACCAAACACCTGTGCGATTTTAAAAACACAATTTTTAAAAACACAATTTTTAAAATTACACTTATTGAAACCGTATTCCCAAACGGGCGCTTAGAAATGCTATGGTGGGGCTGACTGTGCCATACCATGTCAGCGTGAAAGGACACCGGAGGGACTCCAATCCGCCACTAAGAATTACTCGTGTCATGGGGTCTCAAGACCTGTTTTAATTGCGTTCGAGGAAATTTAAAAGTATTTTTAAAATTCAAAAAGTTTGTTTAAAGAAAAAAATATTGTTTGATAAAAAAATTAAAAGTGTTTTTAAAAGTCTAAAAAACCTAAAAATGACTAAAACACATTTTTTACAAAAACTTAAAAATGAAGATTTTGCCAAAAAGCTGTTTTTTACTTAAAAGCTCTATTTCTAAAACGCAATTTCAAATAGACTATCAATCTCTAATTTTTTGGAATTAAAGATTAATTACTATCTCAAAGAATTAGAATTAATCTCTACAACAATCGAATTGGGATAAGAAACACAATCTAGATCCAATTAAACCTCATGCACTCTAATTCAAATTGAAGTAGGAGACTTAATCTAAACATCACGCCTATTATTTATACATCTCTTTCAGCCCCAAACTCTAAACCTCACGCCTGCCTCAGTGCCTCCTGCCTCTCTCTCTCAGGCTTCCCTCTCTCTCTCTCTCGTCTAATTTTGTAGGGATCACCGGGAGGATGCAAGAGATTTGAGCATAATTGTAGGTGATTTGGATAGAAGTTGCACGTACATGGCTGAAGAGATGGCACGGAGGGAGAGAGTTGAAATTACATTGGTAGACAAAATTTTATTGGGTATCGGTTCGCCTTTCACTAGACGGGTAAGAGACTTCCAGGTACCCGAGAATTTTGAAGTCCCTCAGATCTTAAGTTTTGCTGGAATTGGAGATCCTGCCGATCACTGGGTGAATTTTCGAGACCATATGAATTTTTACGGGACTCCCGATGAAGTGGCATGTCGAGCCTTCCCTCGATCTTACTCTTTCTAGGAATGCCCGGGATTGGTTCAATAAGCTGCCCCTATATTCCATCGACAATTTTGAGGCTTTAGGCAGGATGTTCTTGACAAAGTTTTTGCCTTTCCGAACACGAAAGAGGCCCTGTATGTACTTGTTGACCATAAAGCAACGCAGTAATGAAACTCTTAAGGAGTTCATAGACAGATTCAACCTGGTGAGGATGGAAGTGGAAGATCCCCCTGATGAAATGGTCATTGATGCCCTCTACTCTGGCATTTCAGCCGAGGGTCCCCTGATGAAGGAGTTAGTCCTGAAAATTCGTGGACCCTTCAGGATTTCATGGACAAAGTGTACGAGTTCATCAACCATGAGGAGTTTTTGAAGGCTATGGCCAGTTCGAGGAGACATCAGGAGGAGGAAAAGAATAGAGTAGAAGCTGCCAAGAAAGAAGTTCGAAGATAAAGATAGATACTGTGAATTTCATAAAGCAGCAAGTCAGAGGAGTCAACAGGTGGTAACGTCGTTTGAAATTTACCATGTAAAGTTTAGTGTCATTTACTTTGTAAACGACATTATTGGCTAGTCTTTTTATGTCGTTTGAAGCATTACTTTTATAAATAACTTCGTTTAAAAAATAAAGGTCATTAAATGTGACGTCCTCTAGAAAGCCAAAGGACGTCATCCATAAATGAACCAGTGTCGTTTATTCTTCCGAACGACTTATCTTAGTATGATGATGATGCAGGAAAGAACAGAATGGAAAGAAAAGGAAAGAATGAAGGAATGAATGAAAGAAATGAAGAATGAACGGAAATGAATGTATGAATGTATGAATGTTTAAAAATATTTAATGGTCTTATGATGACAGAGTAATGGTATCAAAGCTAAAAGGGCGGAGGCAACCATCTTGTATGGTCCGTCGGGAATGGCTCACTCAAGTGCACCATAGTTTATCCAGTGATGTCCATATCTTTGACAAGGTTTCACATGTGGCCGCATGATTGGAACCGGGATCTTAGTGATTGCCAACCCTTGCACACATGACGTAAATGTGTGTTGACCAAAATAATATTGAACTAATAATTAATGATACATGAATGATGTTATGCTATTATTGTTTGATAAAAACATATTCTCTAGTGTTGTTTAATAGATATTGGAGATGTATTTTTTGAGCTAAATAATATTTTCCAATTGTACTTACGGTATGATGTATCTACTTACCGATTATTCACTAACACAGTCACACTTTCTTCATAATTTTTGTAAAAACAACCCAGATGAAGGCATGGATGATGCTACAAGCCAAGGAAACTAGAGTCAGAAGATACTTATTTTAGTGATAGTACACATGGAATTATTGAGTCAATCTTATATAATGGTCCAATTCGTTTTGATTGTTACCCAGATTTCACAGTAAGCCTAGCTTGGTGATCCACACATGTTAAAAGCTTTAACATTGAACATCAAAACTTCAGGATACGAAGCTTTAGAAGGAGTTCAACCTTTAGCTTTGATCTACAGAATCTACCATAAATGTATTGGAACAAACATGAACTTCCAAGCCATTTCTCGGAGTGCAAAAGGTAAGGGTTCCACATACTACTATAAAATGGATCTTGAGCACCTTGGTAGTAGGAATCTGACTGGAGATGCTTCTTTTTGAGAGCCTGACTTGTTGATGAGGCTTTGGAAGATGCTGAAGAATTTTCTTCCCCTTCATCTTCTTTTCCCATATGAGAAACTTAAATCATTAAAGCCCCGCTTGGTTTGCGAAATAAGTATCTCACTAGGAAAAAGAATAGGTATTACTTTGAATAGAAGAGGTTGGAATGGAATAATTATTCAAATTCTTTAGTTTGGTAGCAACACATATTTCATAATTGGAATTGAACTAAAATTACTAAAAACCCCATTTGATTTCTAATTTTCCAAAACTCAATTTTATTTTTTTTATTTTTTTTAAAAAAAAGGTTAATGTGTGGTGGCCAGCCACCCTCTCGGAGCTTGATCACCTCTAAGAAAATCTATACGCTAATAAAGTGTACAAAGAAAATCATCAGGAATAATAGTGGAAATATTTAATCAAAAGTTTGGTGCAAGTTGACACATGGCTTTGTGTACGTTTTAAGTCATTAATTATGGAATGGGTGTGAATTATGTTCCCGACCATAGAGAATTGATATCATTCATTTGAAAAATAGCGAAATGAAGTCACTCATAGTACGGTATCAGTAAGAAAGCATATGGTGAAGGATGCGGTCATATAAGATGACAAAAGCGAGCGTAAATGAAGCCATGTCATGATATGCCATCTATTTGTAAGTTTTATGAAACTTGGCATGGGGCAAAAATTGTAAACAAGCTCAAGTTTATTACCAAGTGTTATAATGTGATGAAGTGGGAGATGATGATATAGAAATGATCACTCCGTAACAAATGTGGTCACCCCCACATCAGAATATTCCCATGGAAGGTTACTAAAAAGTGAAATAGTATAACCCTTGGTGGAGGGTTATATTACTTACACCAGGGAATTAGAAAATATTGTACGTTAAGCTTTTAGCAATATTCTCTGCCTTATTTCTCTTTGTCCTCGGGCATAAGAGTAGGTCAATAGCAAGTAAAATTATAGGATTAAAATTTATTCAATTTGACAAACCTTGTAAAAAATACAAAATTACTTTTAATTTGCTAATTTTGTATCTTAAAATAACATAAAAAAACTTTTATTCGGGCGCCATTGTTGACGTGTGAGGTTTGGACTTTTGGCCAGCACGCAGAAAAGGAAAAATAAGGTTTGAATTTTGGTTGATTCAACGAAAGTAAGAAACCCACGGGCCACGGGCCACGAGAAATGCTAAATATGATAATTCTATCCCATATTTATCGAATACGTAGTTGAAGTGCCACTCTTAATTAATTTTTACATTAATTATTGTTAAATAAAAAACTTAATAGTTAATTTGAAATGCAACGTCATTGAATAAATTACTATAAAACTGCAGGAAATAGAGTTTGTTTTAGTAAAAAAAACACGTTTTTTTTTTTTTTTTGGCAAAAATGCGTTTCAGTAATTTTTAGGGCTTGTTTGAGATTATGTTTTAAGGATTTAAAAATACTTTTATTACTCAAAAAGTCCGTTTGAATAATATTTTTTTTTTAAAAAAAAAACTAATTTGGTAAAAAAATTAAAATCGCTTTTAAAGGTTCAAAAAGTCTAAAAATAGCCAAAATGTACTTTTGGCAAAAGCTCCAAAAACTCTTTTTGGCTTAATAGCTTTATTTATCAAATGCAATCCCAAACATGCTCTTAGGCTTTTTAGACCCTTAAAAACGCTTTTATTTTTTTTTTTTACCAAACTAGTATTTTTTTTTATTTAAACAAACTTTTTAAATGTTAAACGCACTTTTAGATCTCTTAAACGCATATCCAAACAAGCCCTTAATGTATCTAAGAGGGGTAAAATGGTCCAAAAAAATATTTGAACCATTTTAAGTTTTTAACCATTCTAAATACACGGTTTTGGACCATTTTACCTATTCCAAATATGCTAGCGTGATCATTCTTAAAAAATAGCTTAATTGGTTGGAAGCCAACCTCATAAAATGTAGATCATTAGTTTGAATTTTTCATTTTCATCCTTTTGTGCATATATATATATATATATACTCTAAATTTTTGGTTCATTTTATCCAAAAATGAAGTAAATAATGTGGTAAAATGTGGAGAAATATGTTGTAAGGCCCTAATATTATCCACTAAAGCTGACGTAATCTCAGGCGGACGGAAGTGGCGGCACGCGCAACATGTGCACGAGGCAAGAGGAAGAAAAGTCTTTCCTCTACCTTGAACTTCAATCAAAAAGAATTTATCTTCCCCATTGGAAAGTATTCCCTCTACCTTCAACTTCAACTCCGAGAAAACTATTGACCACCTTATTCAATAATCGCTGCTGTCGTCCCAATTCTTCAACCCTATCCAAGAAACCTTTTAACCTGTGCGAGAATCAAAGAGCCTGCAGGGAGATCGGAGGAAGGAGGAGATGGCGTACGTGGACCACGCGTTCTCGATAACGGACGAGGACATAATGATGGAGACGTCTTACGCGGTGAACAACAGGCCTCCCATTAAGGAGATCGCTCTCGCCGTCGCGCTCCTCGTCTTCGGTGCCGTCGGCATCATCGTCGGCCTCATCATGGCCGTCAACCACGTTGGCGGCGACCGTGCTCACGGTAATATAGTGCTTCTTTTTTTTTTCGCATATTGTTCCTGCTATTCCTCTAGGCAATTGAGTGTACCCTGATCCGAGGGTAGGGTTTCTTTTCCTCTTTTTGTTTTTGGTGGGTGAAATAGGGTTTTAGATTGTGGTTCTGCTTCGTTCGTTTGATGCGAAATTAGTGGGCAATGGAAATGATAAAATAAGAAAGCTGGGAAATTGGCCGCTCAAGTTTGAGCTTAAAGCCCGCCAATTTAGGTTTGATGAGAATTAATTTCTGGAAATGATATTAAATAAAAGGAAGAAAACAAAACAAAACTTGAGAGTTTTTGCAGCGAAACAGATCCCAAAGCGAAGTAGTGCTTTTTGTGGAGGTTCTTGTGTAATTTTGATCTGTTGGGCTTCTGAAAATGAGGGGATATTAGTACAGCATAAGACTAAGTTCCGTTTAGGTTTCCGATTTCAAGATGCGTGATTTGAAAAACTATTTTTTTAAAATGTAATTAAGGTAAAATCTCAGTTTAGCCTTTAAAATTCACTTCCTTTCCCATGATTTGAAAACACAATTTTTTATTTTTTCAAATCGCAAATTTTTAAAAAGGGACTTTCAAACTATACATTTTCTGCGGTTTTGTTTAAAATTGCAGTTTCGGTATGTGAAATCACAATGACAAACAACTGAACTAAAAGTAGTATTTTTCTGTTTGTGGCTTCTGGCTCTCAGACTGATTTTGTTTCGATGATGATTGATTAGGGATCTTCTTTGCAATACTGGGTTCGATCTTGTTCATTCCAGGCTTTTACTATACACGAATTGCATACTATGCTTATAAGGGATACACAGGCTTCTCTTTCTCCAACATACCTCCTGTATAATGTACGATTTACCGATATTTCAAGCTGGCCTCCCACTCCTGTATAGATCTTCCTGAGTTCTACTTTTAGTTGATGTGTATTTGCTGCTAATAGTTCTGAACATGAGAGTTTTTTTGTGCTTTTTACGCAATATGGTGGAATTGTGTTTTGCCATTGACCAATTGGCGATCTTGTGACCTATGAAATGTTATGTATTTGTAATATTTTGAACTTGTACCGGTTGTTGTCTCTTTGATCTGGCACGTTTCTCTGCTTGCATACAGTTTTCCTTTTATTTGTTGGCTTATTGCAAAAAGCAGAAAAGGAAAATTTGTATCACTTTAAGTAGATGGATTATTTTCTTGAATGGAAATAAAAAAGTAGATGGATTATTTTCTGGTTTAGCTTGAGCTATAAGTTTTGCTAGAAGAATAGGCAGATAAATTCTTTTTATGTACGAGCATCTAGACTGTTTTTAAATATCCCAACAATGGATCAGTTACTAATATTTCAAATTATGATTAATATGGTTAACCAATGTTCTTTATTTATGGGTCTGGGTTTCTTATCTATCGAGTTAAAGAAGAAGAATAATTGTATGTTGAATAGCTTGATTGAGATCTTTGGTAAACCAATGTTCTTTATTTAGGAATTCTGTTTGGTTTCCATTGCCACACAGGAACCTTCAAATGGGTGTTTGTTTATGTGAAGCATCTTATGAACTGTGATCATAGTACTGTTTTAATTAGAGGTTAGCAGGAATACTTGGTGGCAGGTTTGGGCTGCTCCAAATCCAAAGATTGTAGTAATAAACTGCTCCTCCATGCAGTTTCTTCGATGCCGCATTTCTGTTGTGTTTTTGTGGTTGGTTTGAATAACAGCTATGGAAAATGCATCTTGGAGATGGGTTCCTCAGCTACATCTGTTCTTGGTTTGTACTTGAGCTTTGGAATGCCTTTTATGGTAAGTGTAGGCTGGGTGATTGACCTTGGCCTGTTCGAGTTTCAACCTCTTATTGCCAAATTTGTTGTTTCCAAGAAAATTAGGCTACCTTATCTATTTTGTGCCCTTTTAAATGAACATTACGCCTCAACAATATCATGATAGTGTCACTCCCTGGACAAAGATTGTAGAAAGTGGGTGAGAGATGATGCAGAGTCACCGACCATTCTTTGTGTTTTTGGTTTTTCAGAGGATGGGGGAACGGAAGTGGAAGAGAATTTTTAGAGAGAAGGCAGTGAGATATAGAGGAGGCCCTTTTGTTTTGTTGTTTGTTGGGCCACAGCCCACGACTCATTTGATGTTGCTGCTAAGGTTATTATATCGCATAAATTTCTTTCAAATTGATCCGTGGGCCGTGGCCGGCTGGGAGAGTCATTTGATTGTGGAAATCACCCAATAGGTGGAAAAACCACAAAATTGAAAACAAATAATATGTAGAAAAGTTGAACAATTTTTTATTTACTTCTTAAGCGGAAACTGTTTTGAAAATAATTGTCCAAACACATCAACCATAATTTTTTCTTTCCAGAATCTGTTTGCCAAACGCTTTTTTAATGAAAAAAAAAAAAAGAAACAGAAACATAAACATAAATCTATTTGCCAAACGAGCCCTATTTGGCTGAATTTTTAAAAAATACCAATCATTACTTCAGAATTAAATAATAAAGACTTTGTTGTCTTAACATTTATAACATTTAAAGAATAATTCAATATTTTTTTTATATTCATCATTTTACTATTTATTACTAATAAAAATAATAAATTCTCAAGTGACAAAAACTTTTCATGTTAGAGACTATAAGGGTAAATGAATAAAAAGAAAATGCCGAGATATGGAAAAAAAAAGAAGTTAAAAGTTAAAATGAAGACGGGCTTAAGGGTTATTGTCATAGATTATTGGGAGTAATGTGTTGGCATCTATATACACCACATTGGTTGAGATATAGAGATCTAAGTTGTCAATTGTCATAATAGAAGGTGATGTTTTGAAAATTGTACATAATTTGCAGCAGAATGGATGTTGTTGAAGTCGGTACGACCAAATAATTGATGATGTAAAAACTATGTTGAATAATTTTCAATTACGGTATGAAATATATTAATAGGGAAGAGCCAATAAAATAGCTCATTGCTTAGCAAATATAGCTCTTCGCCAATTCTTTCAACAAGTTTAGATGGAAAAGTGTCTAGTATTTATTTAAAATATTGTACTTAATCAGCAAGATGATTTTCTTGATTTTAGTGTAAAAATAAAAATAATAATAATAATGTCGGTGTGTGCACCGAATGGTCCGAATCCAACACGTGCCGTGTAGTAGTAGTTCTAACTTCCAAAACTTCTAGCAGTCAAGGAGGCATCCAAATCACAGCCTCTTGATAAAAGTCAACTTCCCTAACGTGCGGAGTAGACCCTTCTTGATTAAAAGTGCACCCCATCTGTTCGATGAAAGGTGAAACAAAAGGAGTAGAACAATGATAGCGAGCTATTCATAAAAGAAGAAGAAGAAGAAGAATTAGAAGAAGACAGGCTAGTTAGAGAGCTGGAAATGGACATGACAAGGTTTCTGTCGGGGTTAGAGGAAAGCAAGCCATACTTGTTCCTGAGCTTGAACAAACTCTGCCTCGCAGTATTCATGATTTTGGTAGAATCAGTTACCTCAACTGGCATTAGTGCTCTTGTCATTGTTGTCTACGAGCATGTCATCGCCACCATTGTCTTGTTCCTTCTCGCTTTCTTCCTCGACAAGTGAGTGCTTTCATTTTCTTTCTTCCCGGTTTGGGATCGAAAAGAGAGACAATGGGAGATTTATGTTTGATCCATTTCCAAATTTTAAAGCATTGAGTTGTCTTTGGTGGCAGGAACAGGAGGCCTCCGCTCTCCTTCAAGATAATATGCTATGCATTCCTTTTGGGATTCTTGCAATTCAGTGCATGCAAAGCTTTTTCTTTTTGTAGAAATGGGAAATAATTGAACAATTTGTTAACATTCTTATCAACTTATGTGTTGTTTTCTAGGATTACTCTTTGTCAGATGCTATTGACAATCTCCCTGCAGTTTATAGCATCGACCTATCAAAGCATTGGACTGAACATGATCCCCTCCATAGTATTTATAATGGCCCTCATCTTCCGTCAAGAAAATCTCACATTTTGGAACATCATCGGACAGGCGAAGATATGGGGTCTACTCCTCTCGGCTGCCGGAGCATTGGCTGTAGTGTTGTGGAAGGGGCCGGTAGTGCTAACCTCTATGTTGGTTAACATCAAAGGAACAAGTGATAGTGTCCTTGGCAGCGTCATGATCATTGTTGGGCTGCTTGCGTCAAGCTTCTGGAATATTTTAGTGGTAACAAAAATATCTCTGCAAGTTGATCTCACTACAAAAAAAAAGTTTTTAGCGACGAATTTATGTTCCAATAGCAACGGACGACTACTAAAGTCGTTGCTGATAGAATTACCGACTTTATGTCCCATCATCAACGATGACACTCGGTCATCACTAATGTTGATTGTATCAGTGACAATTTGAAATCATTGCTGATGATATGTACATCAATGACAACTATACAAGTAATGCCCCATTTTTATCTTGGGCCAAACATTGTTTAGTCGTTAACGGAGTCATGTAATTTTTGCAGGGCCATGTACTTCAGTTTTACCCGGCAGAACTATCCTTAACGGCGATGATGAACTTATTTGGCACAATCCAAACTGCCATAATCTCTGCATTTGTGATATCATGGTCATCTTGGAAACTAAAGTGGGAAGGAGGGCTTGTCTTGGTCACCATATTACTTGGGGTAAGCATACATACACGTTAGGGTTGGTATCGTAAAAGCCAATTATGAATTTCACGTTATTTAATAACATTTTCTTTAATTTAAATAATCATGATATTTAGTTGAGCTAATTATAATTCATGAGATGATCAATTAGCTAATTATAATTCATGATATTTAGGTGTATTAAGGGATTTGGATATCTCCTTAAAGTAAGTCTAGGTTTAGTAATTGCAGGAAATAGCTACTGAAATTTATACTCTTAAAAATTCAATTATTTGATAAATGTGTTCTAGATGATCATGTAATTAAATTAATTAAATACTCAAGGATTAAAGATGTAGTTAGCAACGATTGGCAGTGAACAATAGTTTCTTATTAAAAAAGAAATCCTTTTCTATCTATGGATATTTCATGAATGAGTTTACTTGTAAGATTTATTATGCTAAAGAGGTTTTTTGTAATCATACAAAACCTAAACGATAATTTAAATTGAGTAATGCTACTCTTCACACTAATTTCACACTAGCTGATGTGGCTTGTTATAATAACTTTATTTTTTATTTTATTGTATTTAAGTAGCTGACTTGAAGAGCCACATTAGCCGGTATGAACCGAATGTAATAAATGGGTGCATATGAAGTGTAGCGTTACTCATTAAAAAAAAAAAAGATAAAAGAAAAAAAGAGAGCACACCCTAATAAATAGCAAAAAGAATCAAAAGGTGTTGGAAGCAACTAAATCAAAGTTGTTTTAAAGGGAAACTTTACCTAACCCCCATTGAATTATCATCACTTTTGTAATGTCTTCTTTAAAGTTCGATTTTTCTCAATTTAGTGTATATATCTTTCAATTGTTTGCAATGTATACATCTTTCAATTGTTTGCAATCTCACCCATCTGTTAACTTTTTCCAAAATACCTTCATTTGTTTTAGGAAAAAAAAATTAAAGATTAAGGTGTTGATCCGAATTTAACAGTATTTGCAAAAATACTCATGCCTCAATCTTTGCAAAAAAAATTAAAATATTTTTCTAAAAAAAGGGGGGGTATTTTGGGATTTTTTTTTGGAATTTAACAAAAAATCTGAATGGGGGACATTGAAAAAAATTAAAAGTTTGATGCATTAAATTGAGAGAGTTTATTTTTAAACTTTAGAAGGAACATTACAAAAGAGGTGACAATTTCGGGGGGTGGGGGTAAGTAAAGTTTTCCCTTTTTTTAATAAAGAGAAAGAGTGACCACTCACTCTTGACCGGGAGGAATTCTTAAACCTAACAAGCTTAACGTAAAATGAGTTGGCTTTTAAAATTATCATTTGATCAAAATCTAATAATAATTAATCACAAGCCAAATTGTGAATTTAAGAGCAACATCATTCTTAAAGTAACACAAAAGAGACTTCTAGCATTACTTATATTTTCATGTACTAAATAACTAGTTTTAGGTGAATTGCAGGGAGTCGTGGTGACAGGGTTATCTTATTATGTGATGATGTGGGCCATTAAGAAGAAGGGTGTTGTGTTCGAAGCAGCATTTAACCCAGTTCTTGTCGTTTTCTTGTTTCTTCTACAGACATTTTTACTGGGAAATTCTATACATTTGGGCAGGTATGTTTGTTTAAGTAATATAGAGTCCTTCTTGAATCATTCCAAATGTGATGTAGCTTTTAAAATTAATATTAAATTTGAGATTATCATTATTAAATTTTGGAATAATGATATAAGGAGAATTAAAGTCCTTCCAAATGTAACGTGACTTTTAAAATCACCATTGAATTTAAGATGGTTGTTATTGAATTTTAATATATTGGTGATTTTAAAAGTCATATCACGTTTAAGAGGACAATAATATGTGCATTCCTAATTTTATTATTTGTCTAAAAAACCACTATTTGTCTAAAAAACTTAAGTCAATAGAAAATGATAAATTTTATCATTTAATTAATATTTTGACAGTAACTCCAAATGGCAATATCACTTAGGCTCCCATTTAGTAGGGTAAAACAAGCCACCATTTTCTTTTTTTCTTTTTTTCTTTTCTTTCTCTCTCTGTGGCTATAAGGAATGGATCTATCTGAAAATTTGAGTTGACTAAGAAATGAAGGTGTAGAATTTTTTGGTTTAAATTTATTTTGCTTTTTTCCTTGTTGTGTAGCATCGTAGGAGGAGTTTTTGTTATATTGGGCCTTTACCTATTTCTATGGGCAAAAGCCAATGATATGGAGAAGGAAAGGACTGTGGCGGATGATTCTGCTTACTCTCCCCTTAGTTCAACCATGAAAGTGGAAGGCAAGAGTTCAACAATACTACCTACCCGAAAAAGAGTTCAGCAATGATAAGGATATAAATTTTTTTATGATAAATGGTGATTTGTTTCGCTTAAATTAAGAAATTTGTTAGAATGTAGTTACATTTGAATAAATCACTTGTAAAACTTCATAAATATGTAGCCTCTAAAGACTTTCAAATGTGGACGTAGGTCATTGGCCTAACCACGAAATATTTGTGTCTCTCTTTTTCTATTTTCATCTCTTTACTTTATTATGAAATTCTATATAGTATCAGAACCTTAAACATCATTCTTCTTCCACCCAATACTCAATTGCGACCTTTTATCAAGCACCTAAGCGGCAACCCCTTTTTTTTCACACAAATATCACACCCACCTCTATTCTGTGACAATGCCAACCAAAACCCAAAGCAGAGCACTGCCAAATCAACCCAGAGGCATCAAACAATCCGTCTCTCATTTGCCATATGATCATGATGGAAACCCACTCAGTTAAGGGTTGGAACTTCTCCACTTAAGAGTAGGAGAAACACCACAATACTCCACTTAGGGTAAGAGAACATAACAGTACTCCACTCACAAATAACTTCTATGCTTCTCATTAATAACCAAATAGTCTTTAAATAGAAACACAATAATAAAATGACACCTAAATTGATAATAACCCACAATTAATTCTAATCCTAATTTCAAATAACCTAATCCTAATGAGTCAGATCATATATACAATATCGAACTAATCAAAACGCACCACCCAATCTCTCTGATGTTTTTCATATGTTTCTGTTGAACTCCTGCTCACCCAAATGTAAACTCTTGGATCTCTAACCTCACTCACATCGTCAGTGTGACTTGCTCTATACGAATCTCTGTGTTATGTTATGTAACCCTTCGAAATATTGAAAGAGTATGTGTATATCTATATTTTGTTACGTGTTAAGCTACTGGCCTTATGGAATATGGGGTCATAGTGGGCACACTAGTGGCATAAGAGTGTGTATAGAGTATGTAATGCCCTTTTGGTTTACTTTATTCTGAAATTCTACAAATAAGAAGTTGTAATTCTTGTAACCTCATCTCTCCTACCTACTGAGAAATTCTCTCCCAAAATTCTCTATGTTCTCTCTCCTCAAACAGATAGTCCTCCCCCACTAGTTTTCATGGGAGGACTCGACTCCTTCCTCCTCCTCCTCCTCACCCTTCCGCCCTCTCCCCCTCCACCACCCTTCTCTTCATGCCTCTTTTGAGGTCAATCTCGTCTCTCAGGAGACTCTATCCGCCTCTTCGAAGGTTCTACTCGCCTTTTTGGAGGCTCTATGTTACGTTTTTATTGCTTTTTTGTTCAATAACTGCATCGATCATCCCCTCACTGTAAATCCATCGTTTAACGGCATCAACTACGGTTCCCTTTGCTCTCTTCCTGAAATTTTTAGTTTTGATTTTTTCAAAATCAGATCTATGCATTTCGGGAAGCCATCTCCACCCACGCGCCCCTCCACCTTGTTCTTGGGGGTCGTTGCTTTCGTCTGCCGTCTGAACCACCGCCATCCGACATCCACGCGCCGGAGCGTGAGTAACATGCGCCTGCGAGTGGATCTCACTCGCAAGCGCATGCTGTCCACGCACCTCCCTCTCCAGTGCTGCATCTCTGGTGCTGCATCTCCACCTCATCCACCTTCGTCTCCGGCGTACTTCCATCAGTCGATGCTATTGTCTAGTTTGTTCTGGGTTTTATATTTTGCTTTTTTGTTCTTTTTTGTTATGTATTTTTTAGAGTTCCTTCATCCGTTTGTAATTATTTGATCTATATGGTTTGAGGAGAATTTTGGAACCTTTATGGTTCTGTTCTTCTTCTTGAATCATTTGTTTGTGCCATCGTTGACACACCAAGTCTTACCGCCTTCATTGACGGCCAATTCTCTTGGTCTTTGCACCAATAAAGCATAGGCCCGCGTTATTCATTTGATGTATTGCCTCTTTTATTTTCTGTTTACTTGTCATGTTTTGGTGGTTTTAGGAGCTATTTTTTGTTTGGGTTGCCCAACCCTTAGTTTGTAATTTGTTGTTGCTTACCTAAAAAAAAAAAGAAAAAGTAATTCTTGAGAATCTGAGATACAAGATGAATGCATCAAGGCATTTCTTTGGCAAAATGACTTGGTCAAATTGGCCAAATGCAAGCATTATTCTATTCTTTGAGAAGGTAAGGTTAGATTTTGATATGATTTTTGTATTAAAAATTGACTGAGAAGTTAACGTGTAGGGTAGATAATATTTTGATGCGAATGGATGGACAATATGGTCTGACCGTGATTGTTCGAGGGTGAATTAAAGTTATAAACATACTTCCTCTTGTGAATGGACTTCTTTCTTTTGTGTGCTTGATAGACAGATTGCACAAAAGCTACAAAAGACAAAGCGGAAGCAATTGAAAGAAAAAATCAATGTAATGTGTCAAAGTATTTTGCATAATCAGGAATAACGGTTTACAACAGTTTTCTCAATAGTCCATATTTAATTTCAAGTTTTCTATGAGAACAAGTAAAATTAAATTTGTACCGTTGCAAAACCTACAGAATATGTTCCGTAGTTTTTTCACTACATCTAAGCCAAATTCACTCACAAATGGGTTCTTCGTTGAGCATGGCTAGACTAGCTCATGTCCTTCTCACAATGGTTAAAAAACCCCCATAGGGGATCAATCACTGAATCTGTAGCTAGGAATGTTCACAGCAGAGGCCTACTTTAAACATGCCAAGTCCAGCTCAGTGATCTGTAGGCATGGAACGCTCACAGATGGGGCCTATCTTACATGGCAAAGTCCGTCTTGTGTGTGTGGGTGTTTTTTTTTTTTTTTTTTTCACAATGGTAAAGCAATCCCATCACACCGGATATAAAGATTCTGAGAGTTTCGACACAATTTTAGGCGAGTGCCATCAGACCAGTATTAATCTTCAGTGTAACCACATCAATATTTCTCTGTTTAATCAAGGTAAACATTTTAAAGGATCATACTCTTTTAAGTGTGCTTTCTAATTTTTTTTTGGGATTGAAAACCACTAAAACTGAAAACTAGAGAACAGAATTTCAAGATAGACGATAATCGAATTGATCAAAATAACAGAAACTCATAAAGAAATCCATCTTTAACTACTAACATATGATGAACAAAAGCTACAAGAAGTCATCCGTTAAAGTCATTACTGTACCCCTTCATGTAAAGAGATAATAGAAGCACCACATTTGAATTTACTGCGCGATAAAGAGTCTGTCTCTCGTTATCAGTGATTTGGTTCAGAGTTCCTGTTCATCCTCCACGTCTATGCCAAGAAGTTTAGCCAACTCTCCACTTTCATATGCTTCAACAGTATCTGGAATCAATATGCCAATGAGTTTCAAACTAGGATTTGTATGACAACTTTTCTTTTGAATGTTTGGCATACTGCCCAATTGATGACACAAAGTTGTGTCAAGCCCTGCCACACTTGATTGGATACCCAATAATTCGCTCTTATTTAACTTATGAAGCTACAGAATTGCAAGGGTGTCATGTTTTTGTTTGGAAGGATTGAAGTAGTTATTATTTTTTAGGTAATTATCATTTTTATAATCGTTCAACAATCAATAGATGCTATCTATGATACTTATGCATGCAGCAAACACCCAACAGATGTGGTTATGTTATATTTAGAATTTTCAATTCACAACAGCGCATACACGGCTGAGTCCCCATGATGCACCCGCTGAGAAGGGTTTAGTTGCCATTTTTTGATAAGTAGGGGTTTAGTTGCCATTCTTTCAAGTAATTTTCAGTTTTGCCAATCAAGGGTATATGTGGGGTCACATGCAACTAAGTCTAATTCTAGTTACTATTGAAGTTTGTGTTATTAAGAGTCCATGGTTTTCTAGTAATCGTGGATGTGGTTTCTTAGACTCTTTTAAGTTCAGGTTTATTAGCTAGCTTTTATTTGGGCAAAGTCAATTCTCATTTATCTTTCATATTATTGGAAGATTTTTACTAGCCAAGCAAGTCTATTAGAATCTTTAAACATACTCAATTGTGCTCAAACCCCATGTTTGTGTGAAAACATGAAACTCAATGCCCGCATCCACTGATTATAGGTGTTCTAGTGATCTCCCGTTAAAATCATATATCAATTTTACAAGTAAAGGCAGTATAAATTTGTTGCCAAAGGAAGATGAACTTACCATCTGAGCCTCCAATGTGCTTTTCATTTATGAAAACCTGGGGCACAGTACGCCTCCCAACAATATCACTTAAAGCATCCTGAATGTTCGAGCCATCCTCTGCAAGATACAAAGCCAACATATATCAATAACATCTATCATACCCAAAAAATGTGCATACATAGGCGCACATGCTACTTCACAGAGCTTTCGTCTAGTGGAAGCTGCCAGAAAATGCCATGCTAGCTTCCAACTCAGCTTATCAGAATCCGAGTTTGAGCAATTACATTATATACGCAGTCAAGAAAGCTGAATTTTTAATCCTACAAACTGGAACTTAATATGTAAGATTGAGCAATGCATATTCATATCACTCAGCAGAAAGTTCTCCAGTCCATTCAATAGCCATTGCTTTTACTTGTTCCTTTACAATATCAATTACTAATAAATCAAGATCCTTGAATATTATCCTTATTATGCCACCTATGAAAATTCAGTAAGGAATTTGTGAACATACCTCTCTGATCGAGTTCCACAACATGTGCTACTTGTTTTAACTCTTTGAAAACATTTTTGGCCCTTCTACAGTAACTGCATCACCAAATGGGGAGAATAAAAGACCAGAGACAGAAAAAGGTAAGCAAAAAATATAAAAATTATTTAACTTTAAATTCAAGAAATATTATTGAAATCCTTTATAGACTTCAAATGTAACTTGCTCACTGAAAAAAGAAAGAACAAAAATATATATATGTATCATAACCATATATATATATATATAACAAGAAATTCTAAATCTCAAGTAACAAACACCCAGGGGAAAATTTCAAAAGCTTACAATTATTGCCTGAAATCTGTCTTTTACATAGCATCTTGTCTTAATCGGTCCACTAGCGATGAAAATTTAACCACCAAATAACCAGAAGCCCTTAATCCAAAAATGTTTAAACAAAAGCAAGCAGAAGTTGTCTTAAGAAACCAATTTATAGGATCAGATTCGAAAACCCATAAAATCAAAGTGGACTGATTGAAACTTTTTATGGGATGTTCAGATTACCCATCTCGGATTCACAAAAGAACTTGAGAAGCTATAATGGCAATATATCAAAACTAGCCCAGCCGTTGCATTCAATTGGAAGAATTAAAGAGATATTGTATAAGGAAGGAAATAGGAGAAACTGAATTCTATAAAATGACAACATTGGTTCCAATAAAATCAAATATATCCAAGATCTTCAAATTGCAGTGAAAAATCAAGATGATGGATGGAGGAGAGAGAAGAGAGAGTACGGGCAATAGGATTTGGAAAAGATGACGATCTTGTGGGAAGAGATGGTCTTCTTGACGAAGGCAGAAGCAGCCTCAGGCGTCGATGATGATACCCAAGAGAGGGATGCAGCTATTGTTATTACTAACAATGGTAGTACTATCGTTCTTGCCGCCATGGAAGCACGGTAACTCTCTCTCTCTCTCTCTCTCTCAAAGCTTGGAAAAGAAATCTACGCAAAGGTGAACAAAATAAAGGTAGAATATATTCTTCTTAGAAAATGGAAACACTAATATGCAAAAAAGACACGTATACATTCTCCTTAAAACTGGGTTAAAAACTTCTTCAATCTCAATGCTCAATCATATGTCATTTTTTTTATTAACATATCAGCTACACATCAGATTTTAGTTAGATTAATTTTAATTTTATCTCTACTATTAAAAAAGAGAAATGTTCTTCTAAAATTTTTCTGATGTTCTCCCAACTATGATATGACTTTTAAATAATAATAATTTTAAATTCAATGGTGATTTTAAAAGCTATGTCACAGTTGAAAAAACACAAGAAAAACATCTAGCATTTCTTAAAAAAAAAAAAATGTGCATCTCACATGTTCAAAGGACACATGTTATTTTAGGAAAATGCTATTTGATCTTCTAGTATTCTCATGGTGTCTTCCCAACTGTGATGTGGCTTTTAAAATCATTGTTGATTTTGAGATTATTATTAACTTTTAATTTATTGGTGATTTTAAAAGTTACATCACAATTGAGAGGACATCAGTAGAACATTAGAAGAACACCTAGCATTTCCCTTATTTTTATAAATTTAGTTGAAGGAAATTCCTCCGACCTAATTTGAAAGAAACTATATCCTAGAAAAAATATCGAATTTCAAAAACCTCTCTCAATTTCAATATATATATTTTTTTAAAAAAAGAAAACTTTACTTTGGCTCCTTGAACTTTCACGCGATTTTACAAACCCTCAAACTTTAAAATCTCTCGCTTTGAACTTTTAATTGCTATCAATATGGATTCCTCCGTCAGATTTTAAACATTACATAATGTTTAAACCCCTGACTTTTGTATAAAATTTTAACTTTTAAAATGTTTTTTATTTTTTATTTTTAAAGAAATAAAAATCAAGGATATTTTGATTTTTTGTATTTTTAATGACTAAAACTAATGGAAGAGTTTAAAATTTAATTAAGATCAATTCAAATGAGAAATTTTAAAGCTTAGGTTTCTATTTATTATTTAAAAATATGCATGCTTAGGTGGATATGTTACATATGCAGTGCACAGGCAGAAAAGAAGGAAAGAATGGAGACCCACGGAAATGCGGTCAGACGCCGGAAAAGAGCGAGGGCCTCCGAAACATTCTCTTTAGAACATGCTGATGCCGACACCATCTTCGCTCTGTTACTCGCAGCAATCTGCAACTCTCACAGACCCGGCTCCCTCTCCTTGATCGAGAAATGCTTAATCAAGCTCAATCCCTCTTTTCTGTCACAAAGCCCAAACCCCACCCTCTCTTTGCTCCCATTCATTCTCACTTCCAAGTAATCCCTGCAATGCAGCCCTCTATTCGCTCAAATACAACGTACCCATTTCGAGTTGCTACTAATTCTTGGAGTTATTCTTTTTCTTTTATTGCAGAAGGGCAGAGATGGCGGCTCGTGGTGCGGAGATTGTGGGCGCGGCATCCCTGTTTTCGCTGGAAATGAACGAACAGATTGCTTTGGATGGTGAGATTGTGAAAGGTTTGGTCTCGGCGTTGGGGAGTTCGAAGAGGATTGTGTTAATGGCTGCCTGCAATGCTGTTTTGGATATGTCGACCACCTCGGTTGCTCGGCAACGCCTGCTGGAACTCTCCGCTTTGGAGAGTCTTATGTGAGTGTATAAATTAATTGAAGATTATCATGTTTTTATTAACTGTTGCATTTCTTTTCTTTTCCTTTTCCTTTTTATTTATTTATTTATTTTTATTTTTATGTATGTGGTGGCGTTTTTAGTTTCACTAATGTGTCTCAAATTGCTTTCATTTTATTGAAAATTGAGGAAAATAAATGAGTTTTTGAATTTTAGTATTATGGTGTATAGTCTTTGGTTACTCAGTAGCATGAAAGATTTGGTATTAGCCAAGTTACCGGTTTAGGCTTGTTAAAACAGTGATCGGAAATGGCAGTGGAATCACCTCCGATGCTGAAGTTAGTAAGTAAATGGGGAGGTAAATTGGTAGAGTATTGGCAAAGAGAATGGAAGTGTGTGTACCTAGGGGAGCTACCTCCCCTCCATTATATAGGCTTACCATCTTGAACGTCAATTAGGTGATTATTAGAGGTAAGGAATCAGCATTGGAAATAATCGTATGTGGACTACTAATCTTCCCAATATAGGACCGGAGTGTTGCATGAGATCCCTTGAGCCTTCGATAAACGTATTGGGCGCTCCAAGGCTTATTTTAGTATAATATAGAACAAATTATGGTTTCTGTGGGATATCGATATGAAATATGCAATTAGGTCTCTCTCTCTCTCTCTCTCTCTTTCTTTTCTTTTTTCTTCTTCTTCTTCTTCTTTTTTTTTTTTTTTTTTTTTTTTTTTTTTTTTTTTTTTTTTTTTTTTTTTTTTTTTCTGTTTCTAAATGTATATATTTCAAAATTTTATTTCGGTTTTGGAGCTGTTGGTGGCGGCAATACCCTTACCCATGTAATGTGGTGTTTGCATGGCTACCAGAAAAGAAGTGGAAGTTCCGGGTAGCACACCTGAAATCATTGGTTGGTGAGATCTTGTTTTGTAAGTTAGAGAGGTGGTTCATGGGCAGTGTTGTGTGACCGTACTGCTGCATCACATGACTGACCCTTTTTTTTTTTTTCCTATTAGCTCTAGTATTTGGACCGAAACTAACAACAGAAAGAAGGCTCTATGGTTAAGTTTAGCGAGTGAATTCTGATAGACTGGTTTAGTATTGGCATTTTTAAATGGAAAATTTGTATTGTATTTTTATCTTTATTTATTCTTCTGCCGGAGCAATAAATGGATAATGTAATTTCTAATTCTTGTGTATAAGATCCTCTCGTATACCTCCCTCATTTATCTTGTATAATAGTTGTTTATGCTATTGAGTTGGACAACTGCAAGTGAAATCAAGCAATTGAATTTTTATGTTAAAGGATAATAGTACTTAGTATTAATGTTTGCCTTTCCTTATTAAAAGAAAATATCATTTTATTTTTTGTGTACTTTTGGCTACTCTGGCTTAGAGCTCAGTGGATTTATGATATTTCCTATGATGCTTAATAGGCAATCCAATTTGTTCATCCAAAACATAAAAGTTAGGATACCTGCCTGCGGGTGCTTTTTTGCTGGGATTTTTGGCTTTAGATTTTACAAAATAAGTGTTTGAGGAATGTCAGTTGATTGTAGGTGGGGAAGAGATAGATGGGCTGTTTGTTGAAGAATATTAGCTGCTGGAAAATTCTGGTGACAGTAGAGATTGAATTTTTTTTGGAAAGCAATTTGATTTCCACCAGGTTGGGAAATTTTATAGTCTTTGGGGTTTCAAAAGGCATGAGAGAAGGATCATGGTCTGGTCTTTGGGTTATAAACCAGGAAGTAAAAAAGAGAGGTTCAATGGTGTTCCCTAGCTGTATACATTAATCTGTGTGCAGTGCATCGAGAAGAAAGAAGATGAAAAGAAAGAGAAAAAAGCCTAATCCTTCTCTTATTATATTCACTTTAATTCAATATCCTAGTAGTATTTTGAGGGTTTATATTAAACAGACAGTAGATATCCAATTACCCGTTAAAAGTTCTGAAATTTTTTTGAATACTCTTTCTATCAGTTAAACCCTCTGAAAGACTAAGGCATATCTGCCCTTTTGGTTTTAAACCTTATTCATTCAGTTCCCTCCGACAAGTTTCTTTGCTAAATGAGAAATATACTATTTTACCTTTCCCATCTTATTATATGCCTTACTGAAAGCACGCTTTTTCTCCTTGAAGCGGGTTTGAGTAAGAAAAAAGTTTCAGATTCTGCAGAACATTCAGCACTTCTGAACAGCTTTAATTATCATCTACAAATTAAGAGATAAAAGAGTCTTGGTCTAGAAAAGGCAACTAGTGTAAACCTGGATTGGAAACACTGTTCGACTTGACATATTGGTATGGGTTTGCTTTTGGATGTAGACAGAAGTTGAACTCTTGTTTTTGCTTTTCCTTAATGATCTTTTCCATTAACTTTAATGATTTTTGTGTTTTTAGGCAACACCTAGACACTCTAATTATTTGTAACTTTCTTGAACTTTCTAATTATAGTTTTCTTCCAGTGATTATCTTCACTTGAGTAATGAATTGTTATGATGCTGAAGTCGACAGGCTGTGAGGCTCAACCAAATCAAAGGCCAGTAATGGCATTGATTTTCTTGCCATTTTTTAGCCCATGGTGGCAAAAATGGTTTCCCTGCTTGTTTCACATTGTGATTATATATCAGTTTGTATTTGGATTCCACATCTGACAGTATATTAGATAGCTAATTTAAGGATTTTGAGTAATTTGACTTAACTTTCATTAGGTTTGGATTCCTTCAGGTTCCTAAATTTTCAGGGATGCCAGTTTCTATATGCTCTGTGAATGATGGAAGTGTTACCTGTTGCAAGATTGGAATTGAGGAAGATGAATTTCCAGTAGTACTTCTTACTGCATCTATAATTCTCATTAACTCCTGCAACATAGAGCAATTGGAAAAGCTCCCAAGAAACCTCTCTGAAACTTTCTTGGCCTCTTTGAAAAAGCTGTGGGCTGAAGTGCATAATGAAATGTTGCTTGCCAACCCCATGAAATCCAGCCAAGAGGCACACATTTATATAAGCAATATTAGGATTAATAATCTGGCAGAAAGCATCTTTAGGCTTTCCATTAGTAGTAGTCAAGTTACACCAACTTTTCCTTTGGAGGTGGTTAAAAGAAGTATTTTTGGTTCAAGTAAATCTAGTTTTGAAGATTTCATGTTAACTCATTGGGAGGCATCGCCCTTTCTCATACAAAGACTTTCAAGGGCTTTAAGTGAGGATGATGATATTTTCAGTTCATTTGTACAGCCTCTACACTTGACTAAAACAGGTCCTTCCTTTATTTCTTCAATCCTTCGGAATTTAGTTTCTTGTTTTCCTATTGCTTCAGATGAAATAGACATCCTTAGTTTCTTAAAGGAGGTGGGAAATAAATTGGGTTGCCCTATAATCTATCAGCAGGACATACGGGTGTTAAGAACAGAAAGGCAATTGAAAAGAGAGGTTCATTTCTTTCAGGAGAGTTTGGACTCCTGCTGCAAAAAGGGTTCTCACATTTTTAACATTGATGAAGTAAAAAAGTGTGAAGAAGCATATAAAGAGGGTTATACAGTTGCTGTCCGTGGCATGGAATTCCGCTTTGAGAGTATTGCCGCTATTGCAAATGGATTAGCATCTTTCTTTGGTCAACCATCTGTAGGTGTCAATATGTACTTGACACCACCTAATTCTCAGGGTTTGGCTCGTCACTTTGATGACCACTGTGTGTTTGTTTGCCAACTTTTTGGTACCAAGCAATGGACCGTTTTTCCTCAGCCGAATGTCCAGTTACCTCGCCTATATGATCCTCTTGATAACCTATATGTTGCAGATGCTGAGGTCTCAATGGCTGAGTGCAGTAAGATTTTGCTAAATGAAGGTGATATTTTGTATATTCCCAGAGGTTTTCCTCACGAGGCATGTACAGATGATGTTGGTCCCAATGGTTCTGCTCGATGTTCCATGCACCTTACACTTGGTGTTGAGGTTGAACCACCTTTTGAGTAAGTAAAATGTTGTCTTTCTTTGCTTGTGACTCTCTTTTAAAGTTGGTTCCAATGGTTTTAACTTGTTATGGTTTCTTTCGGTTGTTATATGTGAGAAGTGGTGCTTTTTCTTGTGGGGATATTTTATTATGCTTTCTACTCTTCAAGTTCATATTGATTGCTGAATGTCATGAGGCCCCGATTTAAGATTTGACCATAACTCTAAGTAGGAAGTTTGTATAACCTTTTTACTTCCTCAGCTAGACAAATTATTCTTTAGGGAAAAATCATAGTTAGATATGGTACAAAATAGACATTATTCTTAGTATGCAATAAATTGTTGAAGATGTGTTGTACTTTTTTTGAATGGTAGGATGCATAAAAAATGTAAAATATGCACTAGTAAGTTGGCCAGTGTTGCGTACGTCGATCTCTAAGGGAGGAAGGGTTGGGAATTAGGAACTTTTTGAGGTTCAATCATGCTCTATTAGGTAAATGGCTTTGGCAATATGGGCTTGAGAGAGAGAGAGGGGCTTGGTGGACTATAAATATGGAAGTTCTTGGGGAGGGTGGTGTTCTAGTGAGCCTGTTGGGGCGTATGGGGTGGGTTTATGGAAGAATATTAGGAGGGGTTTGGGGGAGTTCTATAATCACACCAGATTTGAGTTGGTATTGCTTGTGCAAAGGATGCTCCTGTTAAGGCTCACATGGAAATTTTTGGAGGTACCATTAAGTGGAATGTAAGCTTTGCTAAAGAGGCTTAGTTGTGGTGGATCCCTTCCAAAAGAGGGTTGTTGGGTGTTAAATACTTCTACGTTGTCATGATGGTTTCCATTTCCCTTGGAAATGTATTTGGAGGACTAAGGTTACATTGAGAGTGGCCTTTTTTGTGTGGTCAGAGGTCCTAAGTAAGATCCTTACTGTAGACAATCTTCAGAAGCTGCACGTCATTGTGGTTGATTGGTGTGTTATATGCAAAAAGAATGGGGAGTCTGTGGACCATCTTTTTCTTCGTTGTGAGGTTGCTTGTGCCATTTGGAATGCCTTCTTCAAACATTTCGAGCTGTATTGGGTTATGCCTAGATGAGTAGTTGATTTGTTTGCTTGTTGGTGGATTTCCAGCAGTACTCGGAGTGTTGTTGTATGGAAAAGGGTGCCTTTGTGCCTTTTGTGGTGTCTTTGGAAGAAAATAAATGATAGGTGTTTTGAGGACCGCGAAAAGACATTGGATGAGTTGAATTCTTTTCTCTTCAATACTTTGTATCTTTGGACAGTTGCATTATTTCTCCTTTAGTGATTAGTTATCATGATTTTTTTGCTTCTTTTGCCCCTACTTCCTAGTTGGGTTTCTCTTTTATACTTCCTATGTACATAGATGCAATATTTTGATTATTAAAAAAATAAGCACACTAGCTTAACATAATTGGTGAAAATCAAAGAAAATCAATTTAAATCATAAGTACTCCAGGCATTAAATTGAGTATGCCGTCTATATTCTTTTTAATCATTTGTCTATTTATTTATTATTTTGGCCAATATGCTCTTTATCAAATGGTACTTTTTACTCTTAGAAGAATGAGTTGGAGGGTGAGATCGTGGGTTAAATATCTAGTAAGTTCATGTGTATCTTATCAATAAAAAACTATTCCTTTTAGTTTTTAAAAGCTTGACTGAGAACAGTGTGGACAAAAAGTCAACTCATACCCATTGTATGACTTAATTAGGTGTCATGGTTCTTTTTATAATATCATGCCACACTGCCATGCTTGCCTGGCCTGGCCATTCTTTTGATTGAATTCTTTCTAATATTATTATAAACAATACTTTTTTTAGCTGGATTAAAAGATGGACTTTGGTATCTCGTTTCATCATTGGAAACAATTATATAGTTGTACTTGTGAAACTATGTGATATTTATCTGTTTACTTATTTTTTTTGTTTTGCTTTCTTTTTATGTAATATTTGTGAATGTTGAATGAGATATTAAATTGTTATCAACGCTATACTAATTGGTGTAATGTAATACCATTAAATGCTTATCTTATATCTCCCTTCTCCAAGCTTCCTCTCTACATTGTCAACCCGTTAACCATAATTTTTCACAAAGACAATTTGGAAAAATATTGCATCGTTATAATCCAGCCTGGTTCAAAGAACATGCTAACTGGTTGGAATACAATATTTCAGAAGATGTTGCATCTTGCCCCCTCTGAACAAAATCCTTGCTCCACTGAATACCTAAGACCAATTCAAACTAAATATGTGCACCTCTCCTCTCTGTTATCTCACTTATCCTTGAGCGTATAGTCTGAGTGCTACTTCTTCATCATCTTTGTCCATAACCACATCTCCATGATTATTTTCACCATAACAGATTCTATGAGGAAGAGTTTCTTGCATTGACGTCCAGGGCTAAATTTTTTTGTTGCACTTGAAAGATAGTCCCTTCTCTTGCCGTACCCAGAACTATGTCAACGTCATTTGTTTAAGTGGATAGAGTGGTGTTTGCATTGGTGCTTCTTCAATGGAGGTTAGGTTCTCCCTTGGTTTGGGGGCCAATAACCTTTTTAAAGAATGTTTTTGGGCTTTAGAGACCTGAGCTAAACCAAGGACTGCGGAAAGATTTGTCGGTCTCCCATTGAGGATAGTGGCTTTAATATTGTACTTGTGGCTCCTGATGAAGCAACTGAACTGTTTATTTTGAGACAGATAACTGGCTTTATCTAGGTGCTTTTCCAATTTGGTTTAATAGTGTTGCCACTTTGCTGCAACCTAGTGAATTTGTCGAAGGGGTCGATAAATTGAGATGGTCCATACCATACATAAAGCCTTTCTTTAACCTCATCCTGCGATATCTCATGGTTTCCTTGATGAAGTAGTTGGTGCCAAAACTGTGCATCTCCCTCCATTTGGAAGGAAGCGAACGCAACTCGTTCTGATTTGGTGTATCATGGAATTGGGAAAATTGCCCTGCTCTGGATTATGTGGGAGTACATTAAATTCATGAACCAAAAGCAAGTACAAGTTGATCTCGGGTGGGGAAAGTGCAATTTTTTAAACCACAAGTTTATAAACTGTACTTTCCCCTATTAGATTTGATTCACCATATTATCTCTGCTCATCATATCATTGTGGCTCATTATGTTTGGTGAACATGCTTGGATTCAAAGTATTCAATCAATGATTGTATTGCTTGAACTTGGTTGTCTGGTTCCCTGTCTATTTTCACCCAATAGCTATCTTTGACTGATTATCAACACTAGGCCAATCAGTCCACAAAATGGGACTCAATTGGATTGGTTAGTCAATCAATTCATGGATCTGGGGTCCTTTTAACACATAGATCGTCCCATCCATTGCAATCTAAACAATATGAACGAGCAACACTGTCCTGAGTGACAATGTTGACTTCTGACAGCCTTTAGTGTTCTTGCTGGTACCAAATGCACTCGTGTAATTCCCATATATTACCTGTCAGGCCTTGAGTTTTAATTGTGTGATACTGTTACAGTTTGAATTGGCTGATAAGATTGGAAATCCTCCTACCCCCCAACTCTCCATCTTGTATGTGTGTGTTGCTCTTGTTAGGCCAACATTTATTTGCCTTTCTGCTTTAAAAGAGTCTCAGTATTCAAATCTCCCTAAAAACTTCCATCTGGGGGCTACTTTGAATAGTAATTGATGCACATTATTATTCGTTGTATTTCTTTTTACGCAAATCCATATTGAATGCCAAATTTTTGTAATGATTGGTGCGATATTGTTTAAAAAGTTGAAAACAGTGCATGTGGGCTGACCCAAATTATATAAGATGGACATGTATGTCTATGAGAATAGAGATGGGATTTAGGACCCAATGTCTGTGGAAAGCTGAGTCATAGTCTTCTTGAATGCCGAATCTTCTTAATGACTGGAGTGATGTTGTTTAAAAAGTTGAAAACAGTGCATGTGGCCTGCCCCATATTCTTTACCAAATTGTATAATATGGGAATGTATGTCTATAAGACAGACAGGATTTAGGACTGAAAAGTTGAAAACAGTGCATGTGGGATGTGACCCAAATTATATAATATGGACATGTATGTCTATGAGACAGAGATGGGATTTAGGACCCAATGTCTCTGGAAAGCTGAATCATGGTCATCTTCAAAATGTAATATGTTAATAATCAAGCATGTGCAAAGCATCACGTAGATGTTATAGATTTGTAGCGATCTGCCTACATAGTAGATTGAAATGGTTACATAATTTATCTTTGTGCGGTGAATGTGTTTCCTTAAAGTGATAGGTAATATTTGTGTTATAGATTTGTAGTGGTCCTCGAGATGAATTCACTCATGTTATATGATTTGAAGGAATGAAGGAAGTGAATTTAAACCTTTCTGGTGTGTTTGACATGGTGAAATTGGTACTATTTGTGTTTCATGGAATGATGTGGTCATAGTATGTCAGTTTATTTAAGCCTGTTACATTTACCATGATTAGCAGTGGTAAAGCTCAAAACAGAATTCTTCAACGTTGAAGTACTGTGCAACGTGAATTATACAGTGAACTCCGTTGGTGTGTTGCTAGTAACCATTGAGAAAAATGTAAAGACAAAAAACAATAGAGTTGGTCTAATATTGTGGTTTTTCTTTGGTGATTAGTTACCATGAGAAGACTTTGGAGGAGCTTAAATTGTTATTTACAAAATAGCTTTTGTTTATCTTTTGGTGATTAGTTACCATGATTTTCTTGCTCTCTTTTGTCCTTTTAGTTGGGTGTTTTTTCATGTTTACTTTATGTGTATTTGAAAAGTCATTTGCTTTTAATGATATCTCGATTACTTATCATTCGCTTTTAATGATATCTTGATTACTTATAAAAAAATATATATATAATGGTTAAGAGCTAGTTTAAATTTTAAATTAGAGTTATCAAAATGGTTAAAGTTGAAATGATAGGATTTTTGAGATTATATTGAACTTGAAACTGCTGTAGGATTTAACCATATACTATTCACTCTATCTTATTTGAGCCAGGTGGGAGGGATTTGCTCATGTTGCACTTTGTTGCTGGAACCAGAGCCACAAGCAACCACATTACGCATCTTTTGAGTCTGTGTTAGTGGATCTTCATGTTATTTCTATCAATCTCTTGCATGTCGCAATCGGGCAATTAGGCAATTCTAATCCTACCTTCCGGAAAGCTTGCTTGGCTGCTGCATTTTCTTTGCCATCAGACACTAGATATTGGCTTGATCTGAACCAGAGAACCATTTTCAGTCATTTGATTGATAAAATCAATACAGAGTCAAGGTTCTTGGAAGCCCTTAGGAGCATAGAAGTTGCAATTCAGAAAAATGAAGATCCCTTTCAACGGATCCAATGGCTCCGGCTTCTCAATCTGGACGGAGAAACCATTGAAGGACATGATTGGAATTTATCTTTTATGGAACTGTCTAAGTTATTCCCTTTATGTGTTACACACAAAGAAAAGGTAGAGGCAGCTTTCATGCATGTAAAGTCTAAGTTTTGTGATGAGGTGTTATTTGGCAATGTATTAGATAGCTATAAAATGCTGCTTGACAAGTACAGGAAGCCCAGAAAGCAGTATATGGATGGAATGATTTCATTGCATTGTACATCTTGATTTCTCTTTTATGTATGTCAACTTCTTTAATGGTATGCATTTTTTTCCCCTTTATTTTCTCTCACCAGGCAATACTCATGGAATTGTTCTTGCTTTGGTAGCAACTACTCTCTTTTATTGGCATTTTTGGGCAATGATTTTTGTTCACAAATTTGCATAGATAGGTGAAAAGAAAGAAAGAAAGAAAGAAAGAAAAACAATATATTTTCAAACTAGATCCTGGGTAATTACTCTTTTAATCTATTTAAGCATAATACATAATTCCATATTTCCTCATAGAAGCTGAAGCAATCTCAAGGTTTAGGGTGTTTGGGAGTTGGCGTCGGATGTGTTGTCACCCCATGGTAATCAATGTGGTAGACAAGTTCATGATCTAATTTTTCCCCGCTGCTTGTACGCGTGAGTACCATCGATCCTTCCTGGACGGTTGATCCTTTCATCTTTTCATCAACCTGCATTTTATACACCCAATAAGGCATTCTCAACTATGATTTCAATTGTAAACTTCATTTCTCAGAAAATGGAGAAGAAGACAATTAGATTAGATCCATATTTGCCACATAATATGTCAACTTGCATGCTCTGCTCTGCTCTGCTCTCTTATGATAAATCTTGTAAAAACTTAACATTGAAAGGGAATTTTACACTAATTTACCTTCATTTTGTGGCATTTGTGCTTGTCGTAGGGCACCAACGTTCTGAGTTTCCTCACGGGCCGCCTTTCTGGGATGAAAACGAGGGAAGAAGAGGAGGAGGAGATGCTGATGATAAGGGAAAACAGGTAGAAAATTGCAGTAAGGAGACACAAGAACATGATATAAGAAGATTTCATTATTTATGTACGTAGCTCAAATTTAAACTTGCTATCCTTGTGAAAGAAAATGGGTAGAAAACCAGGTATATAAATATATATATATATATAGAGAGAGAGAGAGAGAGAGAGAAGGCCATGGCATTGATTGATTGAGAGAGAGAGAGAGAGAGAGTGTGTGTATTATTGGTCAAGGGCTTGGGAAAACATGTCTGAGCCCATGCCTATGGTTGTGCAGCTAATGTAAATGAGTCCAACCTGAAACCCTGAGGCCTGAATACAAGCTATGTCCCATGCTTTTTCTCCAAATTAACTCTCTTGGAGAGTGGAAGAAGTCATTCTCTCCTGGGCATTGTAGTGCATGGGAAGGTAAAGGGAAGCAAATCGAGTTCACGTGCGCCTTCCCACTCCAAACAAAACCACTCACGGACCACGGTTGAATCATTCATTCATGTTTTGTCCTCATCAATAAGGACTGGATAGATGTGGCATGCTCATCTCTCTCTCTTTCCGTCTATAAGTAGGGCCGTAATTGAGCCGAGTGGAGCGAGTATTGAATGTTTAAGCTTGGATCGTTTATTTTTCGAACGAACTCGAGCGTGTTGAGTCGATTAAACTTTTGCGGCAAAGAAAGTGAAATGAGATTTCTTTACAGTGTGTAGAATATCAAGTACAGTGTGCCTTGTACACATATTAGCAGGAATAACCAATTTCAACTATTCTTTCATCAATCCCATGGCCCATGAACAGTAGTGAATGATTGAATTTCTCTGTAGGTGAAGCTGAAACATCTTCCTCCCCCGGCCCCCACTCCATCCCCCTCTGCTGGAGACCGGAGTCTAAACTATAGTGGATTCTCCTAAAGAGAGAGTGAACTGACAAATTTCCACCAAGAGTTTAGATGAGGTTAGTGATCATCTTTCTCACTTCTCAAGTCTACAGAAGGTTGGATTACATATTGGAAAATACCTAGTGGTGGGAGTTTTATCTTTTCTTTGTTTTATGAGTGAATTTCTATTACCAACATAGGGTAAGAAAACCAACTAAAAAAAAAAAAAAACTAACAGTTGTCAATAAAACAAAAGACAACAACTAATCTGTACATCAGCCGAACTGCAGTGGCACATACTGGTGCCTCTGCATATTTTGGGTTTCAAGCAACAACTCTGTACATCAACAATCTACTACCTTTATAGTCTTTACAGCCACTTGAATCTCCAGGGGCCCAGGCAGAGACCATCAACCATCCTCCTGTTAAATAAGAATAGATGAGGGAATACTCCAACTGCTACAAATGGCCACATTCTCCTCATTCTTCTTGAATTTACCCTTTTACCATAATTCTGGTTCTAATCTCCCATCAAATTTTCTGAAACACTTATTCTTCTGAGTGCAAAAGGTTACCAAATTTGACATCATTATGATGTCTCCATATGTGTACACTGTCGAGCCTGGCCCATGCCAATTTATACACCAGACCCTTCAACTTTTTGCCCTTCCATACTCCAATGCCTTTCCCTAAAATATCCTCCCAATCCGTAGGGATATTGACAAACCACAACCAAAAAAAAAAAAGGACATCTCCTTTTGCATCCCATTTCAGCAATCTATCCCCAGTTGTAAGTCCATATATCTCTGATTGCCACCCATCAAATGAATGCATGCCTAGGTATTGCCATTGAGAACCAAACCCTAGGCTCCTTTAACCCTTCTCATGTTTCCATGCTAGTGTATTTAGTTGATTTTGAAAGCTAACCATATAGGAATATCATTATTTTCCCTCCTTAACATGGTAACTTGCTTTGAATATTAACCAAATTTTCAGATCTAGCCGGCAGCCAATCCCATTCTTGCCACTTTAATAACACATTGACAATTTTGCATTAAGTTTACTACTAGCATCATATACAACTCTATAACCATATAGATGCATAGAGAATACCATCAAGATGCCAAGAGTCCAACCACGTGTAGATTTTGCTACGATCCCCTGCTTTAAACTGCAAGAATTGTTCCTTTTTGTGATTTCTAGTCTGACGTGTCATTAATGGGGCGAATCATGTTAGAAATCACTCTTATATCCTTCTTGTGTCATTCTAAAAATAATGTGACTTCTAAAATTACAATTGAGCTTATGATCGATTATTATTGAATTTTGATCAAGTGGTAGTTTTAAAAGCTACCTCATTTCGTCTCCAAGAGATAGCTCAATCGGCTAGGATCACGTCTAATGAAGCGGAGGTCACTAGTTCAAATCCCTCATCTTGTGCGGACATATATAAAAATAAAAATAAAAAAATAAAAAAAGCCACTTCATTCCTAGAGTGACACAAGATTAACACACGAGTGACTTCTACAATTATCCATAATTCCTGATTCCTCATATAATTCATTTCCATTTGCGACCTTAGTCAAAATAGGTGATTCCATGACCCTTTTTTTGGTGAGCTCGGATCCTAGATTGGGGCCAGGTCTGCCCTTTGGGCCTATGGACCTTTGGCCAAGCCCATTAGTTCTTGCTATATCACGTGTACTCCACAATTCAATCGAAGTTTTCTTTGTGGGGTTAGGTTGTATATATGGGGACAGAAGGAAAACGCACCTAGTTGGATGGAAGAAATGTACTTGCAAGGTAGATGTCACAATATTTTTACACGATTTGTAAACTCAACACAAAATTAAAGGTTAAAGTTGAGGAGTTTGATCCGTTTAATTAAATGGATTGGGTTAGAATTAGCCTATAAAATCTTATACTTATGACTCAACACGATTCAAACTCAATACGCAACATTTATGGTTAACAATTTTTAACACACCCGCAATCCTATCACAAATTTAGTGAGTTAAGGTTGACATATATAATTTTATACCCATGACTCAACAAGACGCAAACCCAACATACAATTACACAAATACCTCAAGGCGGCAACATAACTTAATCGGCGTTTATCATTGAAAAGTAGGTGCTAATGGGCCCAGTTGACCCCGTCCAAATAGTTAAAAGGGGGGAAATATTCTTCACCCAGCGCTCAATCGTCAAAGTGGATTTTGTTCTTTATCAATTATCATCGCCTACTGAAGTTATTAGGTCTTTTTATGGATTTTGACAATTCTGGACGGCAATCTGTTCGTAGAAATGTTTGTTAGAAAAAAAAAAAAAAAAAAAACAAACAAAAAGACTAATCATTCATCATATTCTGCCCTTTCGAGTTGAATCTTCTCCTCCAAAAGTAGTATGAAATGAAGGCTTATCAACTTGGTCCAAAGTCCATGAACAGGAGGAAAACAAGAAGAACGCGTGCAGGGTCAAAAGGAGTATCCCTCACCTCACGGTCCTCACGTACAATCATCACTAATTTACTCCCTTTTTTCCAATCCAATAATATGACTCCCTAAACCAATCTTTTTTGCCACGTCACATCCTAGACAAAAAGGAAAATGCTAGGGGTTCTCTCCGTAGGTTCTCCTGGCGTTCTCCCAGTCTTACATAAAACATGATTTAAGAAAAAATAAAATTGTAGTGGCCTCCACACCGGTTTTTTTAAGCATTAACATCAAATTTGAGGCATTAGCACCAAATTTGTGAGGCATTAGCACCAAAATTGAGGCATTAGCACCAAATTTATGATGATCAAATCTATTTTGAGTGATATCATCCCTAAAGGGTTAACCTTCCACCCTTAGATTTTAGTTTTGAATCCAAAAACAAGTTTTAAAGCATTAGAACCTAACTATTAACTCATAAAAATTTATCGGTTGGCAAAAAAACGGTACTACAATTTTATTTTTTCTTAAATCATGTTCTATGTAAGACTGGGAGAACGCCAGGAGAACACTATGGGGAGAACCCCTAGCAAACCCCAGACAAAAATTACCCACTTCCAACTTTTAACATTTTATTAAATGGGACAGATCTCTCAACCCTATATTTCGTGTTGGGTTCGTGAGTCGTGTTAAAATTATCAACTTTACATGCTGTGTGTCGGGTTCGAGTTGGGTAAATATATGGTTATAAAACTATATAGATCAATCGTAACCACCTTGAACGATTTGCGTAAATTGTAATCGTTGGTCCTAATTTGTTTTCTCCCTTAAGTTTTCTTTTCTTTACGTTAGGTAAGAAGATATGTAAAATATTTAGCTAGATATGACAAAACCCCATCATAGGAGAGTGTTTGGATATGGATGGTCTGGTGGACAGCAGAGTGAAAGAAAAATTCCGTGGAATTCGTGTAAAAGTCAAACATGCAATGGAATTAAGGAAGTTTTGGTTTTGTTTTTGTTTTTGTTTCCCAAACGAGTCACAATTCTAACGCATATATTCCTTTACTCTTCTCAGATTCTACTCTCTACTTGTCATTAATTACTACTGATTACTAAATATTTACATAAATATAATGAAATCAAATGCCTTCTTCTAATAACTGATTCATATTCAATGCCCCAGAATTAAATCTCCATCAAAATCTCTTTCTTATTTGCTTGATCAACTTTCCCATTTCACAATTATATTCATCTCTCTCTCTCTCTCTCTCTCTCTCTCTCTCTCTCTCATGGAGGATGATGAAGCATGCAACACAAGCCTGCGTCTTGGGCTTGGCTCCGGCGACCATGTTCCGGGGAAGGAGGAGACACGTGGTGGTGATGATGATGAGGAGAAGAGGGAGGAAAAGCCTCTGGTTCGCTTGGACTTTATGTTTCCGACAGAGGGAGCCGCTAACGTGGATCACAAGGCAGACAGATCATTAAAATTCGACGGAGACGATGAATACCCGAATATGGAAAACGATTCCGACAACCACCGCAACAAGGACTGCCGGAGAAAGAAACTTCGGCTCTCTAAAGACCAATCCTTCTTCCTTGAAGACTGCTTCAAACTCCACAGCACCCTTTCTCCGGTAAGTTCAATTAAAACGTTCACCACTTGAGTTCATATATGTTATTTATTGTCTGTTGTTCTTATTTTTATTTTTTTTCTTAATTGCTATTAATTGTAGAGATTAATTGATGGATATTGAAAAACCATGCAGGCCCAGAAACAGGCAATTGCTGGGCAATTGAATCTGAAGCCAAGACAAGTGGAAGTTTGGTTTCAAAACAAAAGAGCAAGGTAATTAATAACTATGACCATTAATTAATTTTTTTTTTTTCATCTTTTATTATTATTATTATTTGTTTGTAATTATTTGACAAGGATTAAATTGATGCTGCAGGACAAAGTTAAAGCAAACGGAAGTAGACTGCGAATTCCTGAAGAAATGCTGTGAAAGGCTAAGGGACGAGAACAGAAGATTGAAGAGAGAATTGGTGGAGCTACGGTCACTAAAAGTAGGATCATCATCACCACTATATATGCAACTCCCCAAGGCTGCAACTCTTAGAATGTGCCCGAGGTGCGAGAAAATCGTAAATGCGAGCGAAGGGAAGAACGCAGCCGTCTTCGATGCTGCCGACCGGAGGGATACGAAATTGCACTGGACAATCTAACAGAGATTTTAATATTGGTTCATAGGCGCTATCGGTGCAAGTTTAGCGACCCTCGAAAAATCTCGTATGAAACTTATTTGCTTAATATAACTACTTACATGTTCAAGCAGATAGATTTCGTATGAAATTTTTCATATTATTTGTTCAAGTTATTAATAATTTGATCAAATAATTAAATTATTGTAGATTTCTGTCCGATTAACTATTAGTCAGATTTATTCAAATAAATTTTAAAGATTAAGAGGTGACGAGTGTTCCACTTATTAGAAAGTATAGGGTAGAATAAATTGTTGAAATTTTAACAGATGGCATGATTATGCCCAATTTCTTGTAATCTGCGTTGATTTGACAGGAAAGTTGGATAATCAGACAGTTTCATGGAGACTTTTGTTGAAATTCAAAGCAGCGGCCAATCTTTTTTGTGTGTGTTTGGTAGTACTCCTCTTTCAAATCATTCACATTTTCCTTGGGTTTCGGGGGAAAACTTCAGTTTGACTATTTTCAACAACTACATATCATTTGCTTGCTTAAATATATAATATAGAACAGATAAAATCTATTTCTATTTTTGAGTGTTTGGTTCAGCGTAAAATATTGATTAATTTGAAAATATTTTTAATTAATCAAAGAAAATAACTTTTGTGAGACATAAAATGGTTTATGCTTTTAAAGTACATAAACCATTTTTTGCTGCTCTCTGACATTTTTTAGCGAACTATTGTGATAAAGCTCCTTATGGAGTTTACTTTTACGTCCAAGCAGATCTCGGGCTATTTGAATACCTGCTTAGGCAGGTGGACCATCTCTTACAATTGCCTACTCAAATTGCAAATAATATAGTTGGACAATCACATTGGATCTCAAAAGACTTTATATTCTCACACACTCTCAAAATCGTTGTTTCTCTTAATCATTGTATATCTCTTGTTCTTGTAGCTTTTCAAATTATATGAAAATATAATAAATATTTTCTAATTTTTCTTACAAGACAATAACTTCAACTGAAAATATTTTTCACATAAACAAATGGGGATTCAGATCCTCTAAAGAGATCCTGGTCATTAATTGAATATTTTTTAATCCAAAATGAATTGGAAAGAATCTTGTTCCAAGGGCCTTAACTTTAAGAGTTCTGTCAGAGACATTAATTTGAAGGATCCTGATCTGTATTACATTCTCATAATTGTCATATTTACAAGTAAGTTAAAAGTTAATGTGTTTGATCACTTGTGCTGTGTGACAAGTTGGCATCAATATTACTCGAAACGTTTCGTCTGGTTCTTAATTTATTAATTTCATAATTGCAAAAGTCTAGTCAACAACCGATACAGTTTTAAAACTTAATTATAATTAAAAAGCCTTGTAAAGTACTTATGAACTGCTAATTATTATTTTTAATTAAATTTTTCCACGTCATAAAAAACTACCATGCATGCACATTGGTAAATTTTGTAACTCCAATAGATATTAATAAGGTTAAAATACTAAGTTAGACTAACTTTATACGTGAAATTTTCAGAGAATTAACTTGAATTATAAGTAAAAAAAAATTTGGGAAAGTTTTATTTATCATCCATGATTTTTATAATCTTTGTAATATACCTTCAAACTCAAAGAAGTGTCAATTTATGATCACTATTTTTCAGAAGTTTGTAATGTCAATCATCCCGTCAAAATTCAGCGTTAAATCAAACGTTTGGCGAGTGAAATTTTCAAAATACTCCTAAAATGTTTATAAAATTACAAAAACACCTTGAATTTAGATGGAGGTATTTTGAGGATTTCTCTTCCTCCGTTAGGATTTAACGCTAAATTTAAACTGCGGTTGACATTGCAAACTTTTAAAAGATGATAATCCTAAATTAACATAAAAAAAATAATAATTAAGGGAATGAATGCATACGTAACGAAAGATCATGAGTGGTAATTAAAGTTTTTCCTTTTTTTTTTTTTTACTAAAAAAAATGTAAATGGGTCGATCAAAGTAGCTATTCTACTTAAATGTTACCATAATAGTATATGCTCTCTGAGAACCAATAACAAGAATGGTCGTCTCCAAAAGGTAGCTTAATCGGCTGGGATCACGCATAATAAAGCGGATGTCACTAGTTCGAATCCCCTATCCCCTTCTTGTGCGGATATGTCAAAAAAAAAAACAAGAATGGTCTAAATACAATAATAAAATGGAGCTATGGCAAGCTATATATGAAGTAATGTAGGTAGTACTTAGATGATGGTGGATTAACACATTAGCCTAAATATCATTGTGCTTGCCTAAGGCTAAGGCTAAGGTGGTGCCAGTGGTGGTAGTTATTGATTGATAAAACCAATGCAGCTATTAATGTTGCATTATTATTTCAGTTATAATTATGTATATATAATCATTATCACGCAAATGTTTGAAACTTTTGATTTCTATATTATCAAATAATATTCTAAAAAACAAAAATGCTATAGAAGATTTAAATTAAATTTTTAAAAAAGCCTCAATACTTAAAATTAAGGTTAATTAAGCTAGGGCATTACTTGTCTTCTTAATGTTAGCAGAAATTAATTACGTGATATTTATTCAAAATACTTGTTTAATGAATAATAGGTGAACCTACTACTTCTCTATCTCATTTAATTCCACTTAATTAAGACGCTAATTCTGTAATGCTTACAATTTTAGAGCATAGCTATTAGCTTGCTAGCTAAGTACCTTTTTTATTTACTTTAAATTGAATTACATGGCCACGTACTCCTAATAAAAGAAGTACATATATAATATAGCGTGTGCTTTTCTGTTACACGTACCTTAAAAAAAAAAACTATTCTCTCTCTATATATAAATTTTTCTTAAAGAAAAAAAATAAAATTTTGTCTATAGAAAATTTTAGAGGTGTACAAGCGGAGCAATTATTACCGTTCAATAATCATTAACTTCTAACCATATAACCGCTTATAAAAAATTGCTAATCGCCTAAAGCATGGCTGTTAACGGTTTTAGAGGTAGGGGTAGGTGGTTTATAACCACTAACTGTCTACCCATATATATAATAGTTATATTATATATTCATTATATTGTTTTAATGTTTTTTGGATTGATTTTAAAGGAAAATACTAGGAGTTCTCTCCCTTGTGTTCTCATAGTCATACATGAAAAATGATTTAAGAAAAAATAAAATTATAGTAGCCCCCACCACCCATTTTTTTGGGGATTAACACCAAATTTAAGGCATTAGCATTAAATTTAGGATGATCAAATCCATTTTGGGTGATACTATTCTTAAAGGGTTAACCTTCCACCCCTATGTTTTAGTTTTAAATCCAAAAATAAATTTTAAAGCATTAAAACCTAAATATTAACTCATAAAAATTAATTTGTTGACTAAAAAATCGGTGGTGGAGGCCACTACAATTTTATTTTTTTTTCTTAAATCATGTTTCATGTAAGACTGAAAGAACGTTAAGAGAACACTAGGGGGGAACCCCTAGCAAACCCCGATTTTAAATTTGTAATGTTTTGGATTTGTATTTGGATTTCCTATTGTTGGTATTTATTTGGATTTGAAATGTTGTTTTGTAAGGAAATGACGAGTGCATATTGCAGTTTTCTTTCAAGCTTTCTTCATCTTCTTATAATTGTATGTTAGAACACTTTACCTTGTCCTAGTTGATCACTTCATCAAAGTAATGAAAAACAGGCTAGAACAAATAAAAGAAGGTCCGACCCTAGTGCATGCAGCATGTTGTATATGTATTATACACAACCTCTGGTCTTAGGAGTAACGTTAAATCAAATGTTTTAACGGCCCTAGTGCGTGCTGTATATATATATACACACACATTATGCACAACCTTATTATTTAAAATAAGCTCAGCACAAAGAATGCCCAAAACACCATCAAAAGCCTATACATAAAAAAATGGTTATTAACCGGCGGTTATTTGTTTTAATAACCACTAACCGCCTAAGCAAAGCGATTGCAGTTATTAAAATCCAATATCCGCCTTAATTAGGCGGTTGTAGTTAGCAGTTTTAACCAATGACAGCTAACCGCAGCCGCTTGTACACCCATATGAGAAATGATGGAATTCATTCATTCTTCAACCATCTCTATAGTGAGTGAATGAATCATGAATCCATCAATGAATTTGTGTGGGGTCCCTATGAATCCACAAAATCTAATGATTAATCTATTAAACTTGTAGGATAAGATGAGAAAAAAGATTAAGAAAAATAATATTGACGTGAATCATTTCTCTAATTATATTCTTATAACCATTTTAGTCATCTGTTTAAAAGAAAGACAGATAGAAGTCTCATATTTAGAATGAGTTCAAACTCCATATTGAATTTATCAAATTGAAAATTAGGGTTTAAAAGTAAAAATGATAAAAAGCACAAGGGATTGTGAACAATTTATTTATTTTTCTAATTATAAGGTAAACCATGTTTCATTTGTCTAGTTGAATATATGCACTTTATCAGAAAAAAAAAAAAAAAAACCCATTAATTTAATGAATTTTAACATTTCATATAAATTCTTTGAAAATATCTAAAATTAGTACTAAATGTTCATAACATCAAAAAGTTAGATTAAATAACATATTGAAATCATTATTTGTTAATGATTTTTAGTTCAAATTACACTTCCAACTCCTATAAGAATAAGATGCATGTAAGGTGAAGTTGTGATTTCAAAACACAACAAATACGTTTGTAATTTACTAATAGAAAATACCAAAAATTAGTTTACTTATTAATATTTAGTAAAAAAATTAACCAAACCTAACCTAAAGAATTGTACCTTAATCTTCCCCCTCAATGGGTCCGAAATGATTACATAGAGGTGTTAATGTGACAAGATGGTTAATCGGACAGAATAACGGTTTCAAGAAGTGAAATTTTAAAAATTATATTTTTAAAAATTATGTTTTCAAAATCGCTACTTTTTAAAATCGTGAAAGTATTTGGTAAAACATGTTAAAAAGTATTTTTTTTATCAAATATTTGTTATGCGAAATCTTGATTTTGGTATAAATTCGTATTTTTACAAATAAGCACCCTAACTTACTTATAAAAATCGTATTTGTTTTCTTCCTATTTTAGATGAAGTGCTTTTTAAATCGCAATGCCAAACACCTTACGTTGTGCAATATTTTTTAAAAACATAGATTATTTTTGCGAAATCTCGCAATCCCAAACTCACCATAAGGCAATGACAACCGACGAGCATTCTTTTCATTTTATTGTTAAGATTTAAGATTGATGTATCAAACAATGTACATTATTTAAACCCTTTAAAATGCGTGCTAACATTGACATCATATATACTATTAGATACATACACTAGCTTTAAATCCTAACCATGAAATAAATAAATAAAGAGAATCATATTCTAGTTTTGGCTTCCCTACATTACTCCCTTTCTCAATAAATGATTGGCTAAATTTTTTTTAAAAAAATTAAACCAAAAGAGGTAGGCAGGAAAGATCAATAGTAGCTGTTATAACTGGGCATGGCCATAATATAGTATCGGCTTCCTGGAAGCCACATAGAAGGAGCCTGGACGATAAGAACCACAAACTTTTTTTTTTTTTTTTTTTTGACATGTCCACATAAGGGAAGAGGGAGGGGGGATTCGAACCTGTGACCTCCGCTTTATTAAGTGTGGTCTACAGCCGATTGAGCTACTCCTTAGGGATCACAAACACTTTAAGTCCGATTAAACTATAACTTGACACAATCTCATCAAGACATCAATAAGACCCGAAACAATTAATACTGATAAGATTAAATATTTCTCACCGTCATAAATGTATAACCACTGCCACTTATGTTACGGTGCATGAATGTTCGTTGGTTGATTTTTAATGCAAAGAAAAATCCTGTTCGGATGATCTTTTTGATGTTGTTGCCGAGTCTAACCTTAGCTGCTCTTACAGTTTGAACTACCATAATTATTTGGTTTCAATAATTGATGGGGGACTGTTTAAGCAGTAAAAGGACATTGTTGGCAAGTTCACAAAGAAGAACGATTTAATTAAATTTAAGGGGTAATTTCACTTAACCCCCCTAAATTTACGCGCCTTTTGCAAATACCCATCCAAAATTTAAAAACTATTACTTTAGTGTATCCAACTTCTAATTGCTTTCAATTTGCCCATTCCGTTAAGATTTTCTGTGAAATCCTAATTGATCCAACCAAAATTACCCATTTATCCCTACTCCAAAACTACGTCTTTTTGGGCTCCAAAACTACGTCGTTTTGGGCTCCAAAATTACACAATTTTGGGCTTCAAAACGACGTTATTTTGACTGTTTTATCATTATTTTTTTTAAAAAAAAAGGAAAATATAAAAAATTAAAAAAAAAAAAGAAAGGGAGAAGGGAATTGGGGGTGGCTCCAGCCACCCCCCAGGCGGTGGAAGGGAATCGGGGGTGGCTCCAACCACCCCCTAATCGTGCTTCGTCACCTTCAAGCATGTCGACGGCACTCTCGTCGCCCTCAAGGAGCCCAGCAAGCGGATCGATGGTCGCATCACAGTCACGCAGCTCACCACCGCTGGGAACACTGGCGGAAACGCGAACACCAACACCGCCGACTTGGCGATGCGCAAGATCTACGTCTGGGAGGTGCTGCATGACATGTTGCCGGATAAGCTCTTGTCCCATTTCTCGTCATATGGGGAGATCGAAGAGGGGCCGCTTGGGTTCGACAGGTTCACCGGGAAGTCGAAAGGGTTCGCGCTATTCTCCGGCGAGGCTACAACGGGACCTCGCCCTTCGAGGGGTTCCCTCCTACGCCGCCAGAGGATCAAAGGGTGGGGCTCAACCGGCACCATCTTCGACCACCTAATCCAAAAAGTCAAGCCCCGCACCATCATTGAGGTGGTTTCGTTTCTAGGCGCGTCGGCGATTCACATGGCCGGGATGCAAAGAAAGGGAAGCAAGGAGGGCCGCTGGGTTAGCTTGGGCTCGATGGGGTTCAGGGCTAGGTTGGGGCTACTGGGAACGACGGTATGCGGATGGGCATGGCGCAGGGTGGGCCGCCGATGGGTCATCACCGGCCGTAGGGGGTGGCCCCGATTTCCTTCCCTTATTATTATTATTTTTTAATTTCAATTTTTATATTATCCTTAATAAAAATATTATTAAAACGGTCAAAACGACATCGTTTTGAAGCCCAAAATGGTATAGTTTTGAAGCAAAAAACGACATCATTTTGGAGTGAGTGATAAATGGGTAATTTTGGCTGAATCCATTAGGATTTCACAGAAAATCCTAATGGAAGGAGCAAATTGAAAGCAATTAGAAATTTGATACACTAAAGTGAGAGTTTTTGAACTTTGGGGGGGTGTTTGTAAAAGGCGCGTAAGTTTAGGGGGTTAAGTGAAATTACCCCTAAATTTAATGTCTATTTTTTTAAAAAAATAAAAATAAATAAATTTAAACCACTAAAAAATTATAGAAAATAATTAATATATCCGCCAGTTATAATCCCATGCAACAACTGTATATAAATAAATGCGTGCAAGTAATTGAGGAGTGAAGCATTAATATAAACTTTCTCCCAATAAAGATTTATTAATGAAGAGCCTCCAAGCGTACGCGTCATTGATGAGGTAGGTACCATAACGGCTATAATTATTATTTCCTTTTTTACTTTTGGCTCAGCCTATTTTACACTTTTTTGTTTTGTTTTTTGTTTTGTCTATATTATAATTAATCCACAGTTATCCTCTATTTCTTAGTCAATATTATTTAAATGGAAAGAAAATATTTTCCATCTTTGACTTTTTAATTTCAAAACCCTTATCTCTCTTAGGTTTTAGCATATTTTTTAGGAAAAAATGAAAAATTAATTTTGGTTGCAGCGGCTGGCGGGCAGTGTTACTTCCCGTACTTAAGTAATAAAGTATGGAAGTGAAAATGAAATAGATAGATAGATATTAGGGTTTGGGAGCATATATGGGTCCAATCTCCTTATATAGGCTAAATGTCATGTGCTTTCATAAGGAAATTATTGTCAAATGACCATTAATTTGGCCGTCGATTGTACGAGTGATTTTGATTCGCATTCCTTTTGTAAATTATCTTTTCTAACCAGGTGTATTGATTGCTTGCCATATAATATGGTTGACTAATATTATGTTTTCCTCTTGGACGTGTGCTTCACGCAAGGTTAGGTTTAGGTGAAGTATGGGTCCTTTGAGGCCACGTTTGGGTTGATTGTCCTATGGGCTTGGTGGGATGCTGGACGAGCGTATGAGCCTGGCGGGATGTTGAATGATCTTGTGGGCCTAGCGAGTTGAACCCTATACTTTCATTCGTGTAGTCCCTTATTCTCTTGAGCTACTTGTGTAGGCCAATGGGAATTGAATTGAATTGAAGACATAATTGTGAACTTTCGTTCCAATTTAAGATAATAGCCTCCATTCCAAGTCAAATTTCGTCCATAAACTTAACAGATTATGTTAATGTGACATTGACATAAATTGGACATGTGTCACATTAAAATAAATAATTAAAACGGTGTCAAAAAATATGAAATAAAATAATAAAAAGGTTTCCAAGTACTATTTCTGCATCATTTTTGGTTGTCCATGAGTGAACAGAAGTCAATATTTTCCTTTTTAAACATAGTTTGTCAAAGCTCTATTTCAATGGTCCATCATTTTCCAAACATATATATATTTTTTTTGAAAAATTCCAAACATATATATATATATAAAAGAATTGATTTCCTCAGTAATCATGGCTAAAGATTAAGAGAACCATCTACATTGCGAACTTTATATTATTTTTCAATTCTTTAAAATCCTTGGCCATGAAAAAGCCATGAAAGTCAATCAAAGTCTCAACCAGATTGAGGAGATGACAATCTTCCACCCTATTGGAAAGCTTTTTCTCCATTTTCTTTCTTTCTTTCTTTTTCTCTTCTTTCTTTGTGACTTTATAAATTATTGTATTTTATTATTTTCTGAAGTGTGTGTGGGGTTATATAAGATAGAGACCATAACTTTAGACACGATTTGTGAATCAAACATGAAATTAACGGATTAATGTGGTTTAGAGATCTAATCCCGTTTAATTAAATGAGTCGGGTCCTGGCCTATATAGTTTATACTCATGTTTCACATAATCCAAACTTGACATACATCATCAAAACTGGCAATTTTTTACACGACTTACGGACCTAAACAAAATTAACTTAAATGGATCGAATAAAAGTTTACCTACATAATTTTGCACACATTCTTTAACACGACTTTGAATTTAACACCCCGTACGCTTAAAATGGCAACAATAAGCCAATTACAACATTTGCAAGATTGTGATGGGGAAGAAACCCTAGTCAAGCAATGAAAACAATCATCTTATTGACTTTTCCACGCGTATGAATGCAGAATGCCTAGAAGATCATAATAAAGAAGCTTTTGTTTTTTTTCTTCTAATTACAATAAAGCAGTTTGACCATACCATTTACGATGAATTCTTCCTTCATAATTATCTTGGGGGACCCATGTTTACTGGTCTAAGGCTCAAAGCCAAAGTTTTGATGGCTTAGGCTTGAAGCAGGGGAATTACTCTCTGGTTTCCGAAGATGGAATATAGTAGAGAGAGAGGTAATCCCACCGAAGAAGAAATTCGAACCGGCTTATATAGATATGGTTATAATTATACATGACCTAAAAAAATAACTCAAAATCTCTGTAACTAATGTCTACAGAGACTACAACGATTCACTCTATCGGCACAAGAGGTTGATCCATTGAAGTGATCAATTAGAGGTCTAATCACCTCAAAGTGATCGATTTATCCCTTCTTTTTTTTTTTTAATTTCTAATTAGGAGTAGGTTAATTCGGTCGGTGCGGGTAAGGAAATTTTCGCCTATCAAGTCGGTTAATTAACTGATTTCATACCAACAATGAATAGTTTCGACTTTTTTAGTTAATTAGTTAGTTGGTTAATAGGTGGTCGGTTAATTGTCGATTACAAGTTTTTATAATAAGATTGATCAATTTTCTTGTAACTACAGAATCAATATGTTTAATAAATGAAAAGAAAAAATAAATTCATAGAACATGGACCAAAATGACAACAAATCAACTAGACAAACACAATATTTTAATTATCGGTTAACCGATTTTTTTTTTTTCCTACCGCTTACCTAACCAAACTGATGTCGAAACAATATTTTTATTCCACCTACCGGCCGCTAAAAGTCTATTGTCAGTCGGTGACGGTCGATAAGGGATAAACGATTAATCTGTCCACTCCTCTTTCTAAATTTCAATCGAAATAGTGCCTCTTATCTTATTGATACCCATAAGAAAGTTTCTTTCCAATCATGGGCCAGCTTTTCTATGGAAAAATATTATTTTAAAAAATAAAAATAAATTATTATAAAAAATAAAAAAAGGAATGCGTAACGACTCGGAATCACAAGGACAGTAAAAGTAAAACAAAGACTCGAAGCAGTCGCTGTTATTGACGTCCATAAGAAAGCTTCTTTCTAATCATGCATTCATGCGCAAGCATTTTCTATGGAAAAAAGATTATTTAAAAAAATAAAATAATAATTATAGAAAAAGGAATCCATCATGGTTCTTTCTTAAGATACACGTTTTTTTGACTGCTGTTCAACCAAAAACATGTATATATATATATATATATATATATAATGTGGAAAGAAGAAGAAGTCGTGGGGTTTTATGTGTTGAAAAGCAATAATGTGGCATAGATAAGCTCATTCCATGCGTCAGGGACCCCAGGAAGGCACCAATGGCTGCAATCCTGCCGCCTTGTGGAAACTTTCTTGCCAAAGATTGATGGGTGGCCATCCTTGCGGAAATTAGTCAGCCTTGTCACGTTTAACACTTTCACTGGAACCTGCATCTCCTTGACCACCTCCTCCACTATCTTCATTTTCTGTGGATAGTTATTCAGGATGGCCCCACTCAAGACTGGTCCTGTTTCCCCATTGCATGAGCCGCCAGAGTCCCAATCTCCACCTCTGTTTCAATGAATTTCAGTCAATATCACCTTTTTTTTCTTTTTCATCTATGAAAAGTTTTCACCTTTTTTTTTTTTTTTTTGGTCCAAGTCTTCTACTAGTAACTTTAAGATTTCTATCTAGGTTAAAATTTTTAACCTTTTTGCTTCTGCTACATTCAGGAGTGTAAACGAGCCGAGCTTGAGTGAGCTTCCCTTATTTGGACTCGGCTTGTTTAAATTTTACTCGAGTGAGCTTAAGGACAAGCCGAAAAATCAAGCTCGAGTTCAAGCTCATAATAAGTCAAGTCGAGCCGAGCCAGTTCGCGAGTTGACTCTTATATTTAATTTAATTTTTTTTATTATAAATTTAAACTTCAAGTACTCTTAAACGGCTCAAAAAGCTAGATTGCATATGAACATTTGCTTAGTCTAACTAGCCGAGTATAGAGCTTGAGTTAATACAACAAGACACTTGGTTTTGAAAAGAGGATATGCATCAATATTAGAAAAAATATATATATATCAATTTTTAATATTAATATGAGTAATTATGTGAACAATTACCAATTCGAGCCCTATACGAGCTGCTCACGAGCTTAACCGAATCGAGCCGAACTTGCTTTATTTAATATTCGAGTCAGGATTCATGTTCACGAAACGCTTCATTTAATATCGAGTCGAGCACTAGCTGAGCTTATGCGAGCTAAGCCCAAGCTCGCGAGCGAGCGGCTTGCTTTCTTAACACCCCTAGCTACATTGGTGGGTAAGGTATCAAAGCCTTGTTATTCCCTAGCTTGATGGCTAATGTGGGAACCTCCCTAGAAATGATGTTATTAAGAGTGGAACTACTACAAGGGCCAAATTCATGGATTTTCAAAGTGGAACGTGGTAAACTTTACATGAGAAGCATTAAGTTTTGCGTGATTTTCGGAAAACTATTGCTTGACTAACAGTGGGGATTCAGACGTGAACCACAAATATGACAACACACACGATGGCGGGGCTCGCTTCCAAACTGTTCATGATTTTGTTCATATGCCTCTAAATAGGTAGCCAACCTATGAGGAGAACTCTAGCGATGATGGGAACTTTACTTGCCTAGATTTGAAGGTGCAAAAAACCTACTGGGGTTGTGGGGATCGCGAACTAGAGATTTTCAAATAAAAATTGATCTACCAAGTTTTAATAGTTACATCCATATAGAAGATTTGAACCAAGATGAAAGATTCTTTACATGGAGGTACACTGAATAACGTACTCTTTTAATTAGAGTTAGTTGTCCACCCCAAGACAAATAGATCTTCCAACTAGCCAATACTTTCTTCGTTTTCTAAACTATCCCATCCCAAATAGCTCGACTTAAAAGAAACACCCATGGGGAAGTCCCAAATATTTCATGGGTAGAGAAGAGATACTACAATTTAAAATATCATCCAGTTTTTCTTGATGTGGAACCTCCTCCACTTCAACTAATTCAATTTTTTGAAGATTGGCCTTCAAGCCTAAAATTTCCTCAAAAAACGAGAATGTGACCTAAATTATGGATTTGATCATGATCTGCATCACACATAATAAGTGTGTCATCTGCAAAGAGAAGATTAGATATTCTCTAGGGGAGCAGCGTTCTGGGATTCTACCCGGAGTCCTAAAAAATAACCCCCAACCATAGCTCTAGATAGCATCCTACTGGAGTCTCCATGACAATCACGAAGAGGAGAGAGGCGAGACAGGGTCCCTTAACGAAGGCCCTGAGAACAGACAACAAAGCCAAGCAGACTACAATTAATCAAAATAGGGAAGTGGGCTGTGGAGAAACAAGTAAACATCCATTTCCTTCACTTAGAACCAAAGCCAAGATGCCTCATGAGATAGGAGAGGAACTGTCAATTGACATGGTCATAGGCTTTTTCCAAGTTCAGCTTGCAGATAATGCAAGGAATACCTGATTTCAGCATGTTGTCCAGATACTCATTAGCTATAAGAACTGGGTCTAAAATTTGTCTTCCCTTATGAAGGCATTTTGATTGTTTGATATGAGCACTCCCAACAAGTGTTTCATTTTGATAGCAAGAACTTTTGCCAAGATTTTATAGCCACTACTCACTAGGTTAACCAAAAAAAAAAAAGCAACATGAAGCTGTCAATGTCCAGCGCTTTGTCACCATCCATACTAAGCAAAGCCCGAAGAACTTCTTCCTCAGCCTGAAGAACTTCCTCTTGGAACGGTCTCTCCAATCAATCTACTTCTGGAGAGTCTGAACAGTGAAACTCCAAACAATCTAATTAAGTCCGTCAAGTAACAATTTCATTAAAAAGATTCTTGTAATACTGAATGATAGTATCATAAATCTTCCCTTGGGGCGGAGGTAACGTTACTGTAAATACAAAGACTAGAGATAAAGTTATTTCTCTTACGAGAGTTGGTAAGCTGGTGAAAAATCTTGGGTTGTGATCCCCTTCTTTTACCCAGGTCGCTCCTGACTTCTACCTCCAACTAACTTCTTGCACAAGGACAACATTGAAGCCTCTGACTTCTACCTCCAATTGTAACCCTTGCAATTGGATTCAATAGCAAAGAACAACTCTGAAGCCTGTTGTTCAAATCCTTTGTAAGGAACTCTCAAAAAGTTTTCTCACCCATACATCGGTCTCTTAACCCAGTTTGAGCTCTACTTTTGTCACACATTGGGGGTTGAGGAGTTATGTGGGGAATTCATGGAAGTGATACAGAGTGCACCTCTTTTGCAAGGGGATGAAATCACAACTGGACTGGTGCATTTAGGATCGGCTAAGTTAGTATCCTTAAAGGTGTTGGGATAACATAGCCTTAAAGGTGTTGGGATCATCCCTACCGAAGCCATACACAGAGTCATCCAATACCTCTTACCAAAACCACTCAGATTCACAAGAGACCCCAATAGTAAAAGCAACCAAAGGTAGACGCCTATTGAGGACATCCGAGGGAGAGATTGACACAATGCGAGAAGATAGGGATGAGTTACACCGTATGGAACAATCCTTGTAATCAATTGCCGATGGAGAAGACCATCGACACAAGGCCACATTATCGACCATCGCGAGCAGCCAGAAAGCTTCTCTCTCATCCCACAGAAATCTATCAGAGGTAAACCTTCCCATGTTCTACCATTCGTAGCCTTAAGGAGTTTCCCCTTGGCTAGAGAATGAGCTCAAATGATTCTGATTCTACAAAGAAAAACCTCCCCATGGATCCTACATTCCACCAGCAGACTCTAGGTAACAGAAACCACACAACAAACTCTCCAAACATCAATGACAACATCATCCTGTGACCCCCAAAACCAACCTAGAACCAAAAGTGCTAAAAAACAGAGAGAACCCTAAACACCAGCACCGAAAATTAGCGGGACACGCCTGCACACAATGCCTAGGGAGAGAGAGATAGAGAGAGAGTCTCCTACTTCACGTAGAGATGGTTAGGCTTTTCTTTTCTTATGATTTGTTTTGTTTTCATTTCTTTACCCGCTAAATTTAAGAATCCGAAAAAAAAAAAAAGATACAAGTCTTTTGAATTTTTTTTTTTCGGATTTTTCCTAGTAAAATTAAAACTTCTATCTGTTTCTTTTTTAAGTCTTCTACTTATTTTAAGAATTTTCATTATTGAACCTTATTACATCGATGAAATAACTATGCTTATTTTCGAGTTATTTTAATAATAGTGTTCAAAGATTCAAGAGAGACGTATTCTTCTCTTTTCTATTGCTTCCACCAAGTCATATTTCTACCTCTCTTTTATACTTTCTTAATCAGTGACCATGGATAGAGCAAAACTGCAGTTTTAAATTGCTTAATTAATCAACCTCAAAGGGTTAAACTAGTGATTCCTAAAGTCAAGTTGATTTTTTGTCATCCTCACTTCAAGATAACAGACTTCACGAGTGAAACATTCTTATTTATTTTTTATTTTTTAAAAGTAACGTTGTATATATCAAAAAAGTGCAAATTTAAAACGCTACTCAAAGTGCAAATTTAAAGCGCAAACATTCTTCATTTATTTAATTAGGTACTTATTCATTTTTTTCAAGGTGCTCCAAAGAAATTAAACTAAAGTCAAGGCTATCTGGAAAAATTTAGCACCTAAAAAAAATGGGGAAGAAAGTAAACAGGAAAAAATGTACCTAAAATGGGCAGAAGAGTATCCACGATAGATGACCAACTGCTTCTTTGGATTCACATTTTTATCAACCCAATTTGCCCATGTCCTCAAAGCCCTTCTATAGGCCTCAACTGCGTCAAACTTTGGATAGAGATAATCACCTTCTTTATAGTAATTTTTCCTGTGTCAACCAACCAAATTTCTTACACTTTCAGGGAGGCTCCATTTGTTTTCATGAGAAATAAGACTAGAAAAAGAAGTCTGTACCATTCAATTGAACTTTTTACCAGTATGATTTTAGTGTCTCTGGCTTAAGCATTTCCAAGATACGACAATTAAGGAATAGACATTAACAAGTGTTACTAAACAGACTCTTTTTTTGTGCTACAAGAGAAAAAGGGGTCTTCTGGACCCATTTCCAAGATAGACAGTTGTAAACGCCTAAAAAGGATCGAAATGGTTGGAAAAATCAAAATTAACAGTAAAAGAATTATTCCTTAATTGCAATGTACAAAATACAAGAAAAATATGTCAAAGATGCTTGGCAAAAAATGCAACAAAATACAGCATCATAAATTACAATGTATGGAGTAGCAAAAGTACTTTCACAAGCATTGGAAGAGCAAAAGTGGTTTGATATTGAATGAGCAGAGATAGCATTGCTTGTAAATGTACAGATTGCAGGAAATATAAATCGTGAAATATATCAGTGAAAATTGCAGACGTACCCCCGGGCAGTTTTTCCATGAGTCCACCAATGGCCTGTATTAAAGACAAGAATGTCAGCCCGCCTCCAACGTTTAGCTGTCTTGTCGATTTTATCTATTGATAGAGTTGGATTTGAGTTCCCCTGTCCATTAATACGAAAACCTTCCTTCACAAGGAAATGGGACCTCACAAATTCCACTGTACAGTCATAGTCCTGACAAGAATTTTGAAAAACTAGTCAACCACTATTTGGTGCCTATTAATCTGCCATATTCCAATCAATAAGATAACCCAAAAATGACCATAAATATATATTCCTTCCTTAATAAGTAATGCTCGTCGGGTGTAGATTTAAATAAATGGAAACCAAGATAAAAATGCTAACTGAAGGGACCAGAATCCAACCCCAATGCGTAAAACACGCAATATACAGTAATTATATCAAATAAAATTCAGCAACAATAATAAACTCAAACTACCAAAAGTAATAATTCATCCACAAAATCAACACAAGAAATTTGTGGACAAAATGGAAACCTTTTTTTTTTTTTTTGAACACATCAAAGCCATCTTCTTTATGCTCAGTGAGGGAGACAGGAGAATCCAATTTTTGGGAGTTTGTTCCTCTTTTGTTTTTATTTAATATGTGCTTACATAGTATTAATTGTGGAGTAATGACCCTTAGTTGTGTTGCAGTTTTTTTTGCACAAGTATCTATGTGGTTCATGATCCGAGGGTTAATTGAGAAAGTTACATTCACTTATGAAAGCTCCCTCAGTGGCTGTACTCTTGGAACAAAGACACACAAAGATGTGCGTGTCAAGAGTACACATGCAAGTACGAGTATTTATTATGTTTCACGTACTTATTATGTTTTCAATAAAATAAGCATAGAAATATGAGCATGCTTAATAAAGCTACCAACTAGACTTCTTACCCGTTCCCACCTCCAATCTAACAATGCACAAGAGGAGACACATCTTTTGAAGAAACAATGTAGAATGCAAAATGTGTTTTTAAGTCATAAAGAAGCTTACAAGAATGCAATGGTTTTTACCCACCTCAAATTTGAAGACAAAATAGCCTCTTCCTTTTGATATTTTGTGGCCATGGATCTCATACATTCTGCTCTTATTACGCAGCCCTTCTCGAAGGAGACATAGGATTGACTCAAACTGGTTCCGGTTCATGGAATCTCCAACCAGCATCAGCCTTTTACCTCTTAGTCTCACCAAGAAGTCTGTTGCATTAAACCTACAAGTGAAAAGTGAATGCAGAAAAGATATGTACTTCCAATGAATCTGATAAATTATCAAGACCGCATTATTATGTACTGGTAAATCATTTTCAGTACCATTTTCAAGTGCAGAATTCAAAAAATTCCCCACATTTAGAATCAACTGGAATTTCAAGACTAGCTGTAAAATTTATAGTGACAATTTAAATTCTGAGATAATAATAGTTCAACAAAAATGCACAATTTCTGGCTGAAAGAAAACAAAATTGCTGATCCTACAAGATTCTTCCCTCTTCACAAAACAAATGGAGTATGAGTTCTTTCAAATGATTCAATTCAGTGTTTATGTTATAACTTGTTGTAAAAGGATCAATATCAGCTGCATATGAAACAGGCTAATCTGCAGATCTGGAATGCTATATATTTTATCTGGATTAGAATAAAGTCAACTGCATATGGAAATCATAGCCCATTTACACCAGACAAGTTCACAGGTTTGATCGTGTTTTTTTTTTTTTTTTTAGCTCATTTCTATGTTAGGACCTGACATTATGTTTTCAACCATATAATGTTACATCACAAACTGTCTTCCCCTCCAAACTTTGTAAGAGCTCCCACACTTCCCCATTATCCTCGATTGTGGTGGTATTCAAAGGGGCAAAAGATCATTTAAGTTTGAGAATATGTGGCTAAAGGCTGAAGGATTTGTGGACAGGTGAGGCAGTGGTGGTCTTATCGCTTTCAAGGATCTTCTAGCTTCATCTTGCCTCGTAAACTTAAGGCTTCCAAAGCTAATTTAAGAATCTTGAATGAGCAGGTGTTTGATAATGTGGAGTCCCATAAAAATCTCTTTTGGAGGAGTTGTGTATCTTAGGTGGATTGGAGGAAGAGAGAGCTTTAGCTGCAAGAGAAGTTGAGGAAAATCACGGTTATTAGTGAGTTGGAAAAAGCTACTTTATTGGAGGAGATCAATTGGAGGCAAAAGTCAAGGGCTTTATGGCTAAAAGAGGGCGACAAATGCACAGAGTTTTTTCATCAAGTGGCCAACTCGAATAGGAGATATAACTCAGTTGAGACGCTGTCAATAAATGGCTTAGTTTCTTCTCATTAACTTGCTAGTAAGGAACACATTGTGCAATTCTATGATAGATTGTTCTCAGAACAGTTTAGCTAGCAACCCAAGCTGGATGGTCTTTCTTTCGACTCCATTGATGTGGACGAGGCCTCTGGGTTAGAAAGATCGTTTGAGGAGAGTGAGGTCCTTGAGGTATGAACAGTGATAAGGCGCTAGATAATTGCCAATAGGTTGAGACGGATTGTGGAGAAGATTATTTTGAAGCCCCAAAATGCTTTTGTTAGAAGTAGGCAAATCCTTGACTATGTGCTCATAGCTAATGAATGTCTAGATAGCAAGTTCAAATTTGGTGAGCCAAGGGTGCTCTGCAAACTGGATATTGAGAATGCCTATGATCTTGTCAATTGGGAGTTCGTACTTTATTTATTGAAGAGGTGTGGATTCAGGGAGAAATTGTGCTCTTGAATAGCACATTGTATTTCTTCGGTTCGTTTCTCCGTTTTGGTTAATGACAATCTGTTTGGATTCTTCAATAGCTCTCATGGTTTGAGACACGGAGATCCTTTGTCTCACCTCATGTTGTATTCCATGAGGTGAGACAAGGAGGTGAAAACAAGCTTTGTCGGGCCCCTTCCTAAATAGAGTTGTTCGATGTTAGGTCATTTTACAATGTCCTTGTTTGCAAGGATGGCTCTCCATTCTCTTAAAAAGGATTTCACAAAATATAGCTCTCATTGAGAGTGGCTTTCTTTGCTTGGTCGGCTGCACTAGGGAAAATCTTTACCATGGAAAACCTTATGAAGTGGCATGTCATTGTGGCTGATCGGTGCTACATGTGCAGGAGGGACGGGGAATCTGTGGATCATTTTCTTCTCTATCGTGAGGTTGCTTACGCCTTATGGAATGCTATCTTAAGTCGTGTTGGGTTGTCTTGGGTTTTGCCTAAACAAATAGAAGACTTGCTAGCTAGTTGGATGGGATCATTTGGTAGCACTCAAAGTGTAGTTGTGTGGAAGATGGTGCCTTCTTACTTTTTGTTTTGTCTTTGGGGAGAAAGAAATTATAGCAGTTTTGAAGACCACAAGAGGACGATGGTGGAACTTAAGTCTTTTTTCTTCAATACTCTTTACCTTTGAAAAGCCGTGTTTGTCTTTCATAATGAGCTTAGTTTTCATTCTTTTTGTCTACTTCTAGCTATGTGTTTCTTTTGTATACTTCTTGTGTAATTGGGTTGCGCTTTTGCTTTTCAATAATATTTCAATTGCTAATAAATAAATAAAAAACCATAGTATTTTGAAGTGACATTAGATAGTTCAATGGGAACTTATATTTTGTCCTATGGTCCAAACTACTGGCAGAGTGAACTCAACCTCAAAGTCTTGAATAAAGTATATATAAATTTCTCACCTATGCTCTACCATAAGCTCTGGCCCAAGGAAAACAAATTTCAAAACCAAGATGTTTGTCTTGATGTCTGGAAAGTTTTCATAAACTGTGGAAGTGTCATCTATGGACAACCTAACTTACATTAGCTGAAAGGGTTCCCTAAGGTCATACAAGTGGCTCTCAAATGGATGATAATTTATAAAGAGGAGGGCTTTAGCCAGAAATAAGTCACCTCAATTTCAAAGAAATCTTTACATGTTGTTTGGTTCTCAATCTTCGCGCAGATACACGAGCATATAAATTATTCTCTCTCCTGTTTAGTATTTACTATATGAAAACCAACTCTTATATCAACTCCAGCAAGAAATGCAAGTTGCATTTTTACAATATAACTACAACAACATATGATGTGTGTGTGCGTGTGTTTATATAAAATTGGCAGAGAAATAGTTGACTTCAGCTCGTAAAAAAGAATCAAATAGAAAGCTTGAAACTTATATCAAAAGTTTGTTAGCTCAAGATTCTTGGAACCAGTCGCATCTATGAAGGAGATAGAACTCAAGACCAATAATGAAAAGAAGGAAGAAGAAAATGAAAAGTAAAATTGGGAAATGCACAACATCAATATATATATTGATAACCGGGGTATCCAGGGCTTCACCCCAACTAGATCACCGGGACATTATTCAAGTCTCAAGACTCAGCAAAGCAATCAATTGACTGGACATCAAGTTAAGGGATTTCCCAAAAGAGTAAATGCTTTTCCTTCTTATTTTTTTTCTTTTTGGTCTAGATCATTATTCACTTTGTTGCCTGGGGTTTCTGCATTTTATTTAAAATTGGGCAAGCTGCCCCAGAAAAATATTTGCAGCTCAGACTGCAGTTGCTAAACACAAGATGGCCAGGCTGAGCTCCAGAAAAATTTTGAACTTCAGGCTGAACTTTGGCAGAGTTTGTCTTTGCACAGCCTGGCCCAACTGATAGCCATTACCTCAACATGCTTGAATTGCTCATGGTGTCTAGGATCTCTACCAACATAAATACTTGCATGCATATCAAAAGACTCGTTTTTGGGATTGACATAAGAGTTACCATTTGACAGAGAAGAAACTGCATCCATTTCACCATGCAATATGAGCCTTGACTTCTTTTACTGCATGACACTGAACCTTTCAACAAATTGCACTCCTCACTACCCATAAATAGATACAAACAGAACAATGTGGCATGCTGCTTCCCCTTAAGGTTAGCAAGGAAAACACATAACCTTCAACAAAGGCATATCCGGGTAAGAAATAATGAGGTATAGTTGACTGACAAATCACCTCTTCAATCCCTTTTTGATCTGAAATTAACATATGTACCCATAGGATTATCATACTATGTGACACTCAAAGGGCATTATCCTCCAAAAATGAACATATACTTTATCAATGGGAGACAAATACACACCTGACTAACCCACTTTTATGCTAAGCATAAGTCAATCGATGAGAACTTTTCCATGGCAATGTTTATTTTTCTAATCATTCTTGCATTGTCTTTCAAACCAAATATGTATAGAAACAAAAAACAAAAAAAAAAAAAACAAAGAAAAAAGAAAAAGTTATACATCTGTGTCATATTCTTCCCATGTATAAGTCTCATTTCTAAGTATTCAAGAAAGAGTTCCCACCAATGAAGTTATAAAGGTTGTAAACATAATACGTTTCAGACATGCTCTGTTTATTTTCAAATTTCACTTCCAAATCATCATCGGTGGCAGAATACTGAACTGCTACAAAGACACCTAACCATAAAATAAAAAAAAAGAACAACACAGACGAAACTCTGCACCGGAATAACAAAATGGATAAACCCAAAGCAACACGTACCTCGGAAGATCACAACCGTCTGGCTTCCACCGCCACTTGAGATAGTCGGAGTCACCCCTACCATTGTTTTGGCAATCAAAAGCCTCATCAACGTACGGGCAAGAACCCGGTGTGTAAATTGGGTACCCTTCATCTTTCACCCAAGTACCCATATATAAATCACACCCTTGGACTCCCTCCGAGTATAAATCACCGCCATTACCACTCATTATACCAAAAGATGCATTTTTTTGAGCTGGGTCCTCCCCATCTTCAACAGAGAGCTCGCCATTGATGCTGTTGGAATTGTTCTTTTGAGAAATGGGCGAGATGGGTGAGTGAGTGGGTGAGTGTGGTGGTTCGGGAGGAGAAACAGAGGGAGTGGGCTCGAATGCAAAGGAAAGGTTGGAATTGGTTCGTGAAGAAGAGAGAGGAGGGGGTTGGGGAAAGAAATCTCTGTATCTGTAGACGAAGAGAGTGGTGGGCTCGAGAGCTCGTTTGCTGAAGAGGAAAATGGTGAAGAGGAATAACGCAAGGAACAAAAGGGTGGTTACGATGTAACGATTCTTCTTCAGAGGAGTAGAGGAAGAGGCCATCTGGGGAGCTGGGATAGCATGCTCTGTTCCTCTTCTCTGGTGAGAAAGGAAGAGGCCGATGCCGATGCCGATGCTGACGCCGGCAGGGCGACAAACCTGAGGCTTCTTTGGAAGGAAAAGAATTTTTGTTGTCTCCTACTAGTTAAATAAATAAAACTGTCTCTTTTCAAATAAATAAATAAAACTGTCTCACACAAAAAGAAATTGATTCGTTTTTTCCTTCGTCCCCATCTTCTTCATTTTCCTCCTAGTCCTAGTGGACACAGGAGAAAAGGTATGATATGAACGAAGCAAATCACAACTTTTGGAAATGAACCCATCCGTCTTTGTCATGGCGGTACAGCTTTGAAAGGAATTTGGGCCCTTCTTCTCATGCAGAAGACCCATGGTTTGAACTTTTTGAAATCCAAATCTCTTTATTGGGCTAATCTTCTCATATATATATATATATATATTGAATGGAAGAAAATTCTTTTAATTAAGTTTATTAAAATTAAAAAATTAAGCGAGGTTGATAGAGTAATGATAGAAGTTATGCTTATGTCCCTTTTGTGTCACTTTAAAAGTTAATGTGGCTTATAAAATCACTATTAGACTTGTGATTTAGAAAAGTTGGGCTACAGTTAGACTTAAGTTGTGCCTTTATCATTTTTCTGTGATATATCGTTATTGAATTTTAATTAAAAGGGAAATGCTAAAAGCTCAACTTTTTTGTCCAACAAATGTTCAACTTTTACCTTCTTTTGTAATTAAAAATAAAAATAAAAATGATTTTAAAAATGTCACTATTATGAAGAAAAATACCATTTTTCATTTTTTTAAAAATAACAAAAAAAAAAAGATAGACTAAAAATATATATTATTGCTTCAGACTTTTTTCATTTTTCATTTTTTATTTTTTTAAATTATAAAAGAAGACAAAAATTTGACATTTGTTGGGCAAAAAAGTTGGGTTTGTATCCAGCTTCTTAATTAAATTATGATTTAAAAGTCACCTCATTCATTAAGTGACACAAGTGGGACACAAAGCCACTTCTAGAATTACTCTGGTTGATCACTCCTAAGCGGGTTCCTTTCCTTTTTCTTTTTTCTTAAAAAAAAATAAAAATTTAGTTTCTTTAATTTTGTATATTTTAAAGAGCGACACATGTGTCATAATTTTATTAGCATTAGGTAAAATTTAACGAAATCTATTAAATATTTTGATGAAATTTAACTGCATGAATTCAATTATTTTTTAGCATGCCAAAACAACCTCTCATGTCATTTTGATACCATGATGAGTTAATTGTAAATTACTCCACAATACTCTTTAACGTGATTAGGTCTTTTTCTTTTTCAAGGGTGACTCTTTTCGGAGTGTTTTCCGTGCATTGTTGGCTAGGAAGAGATTCATGAGTTAATAGATTTGATTTTGTGGCGCCCACTCCATTAGATACATTATTGAGTTCCCAAAAATAACAATATATCAACAGTTCAAATAACAAGAGTTAGGATATAAGTAGATGCAACTTTCTTTATGCCTTGTGCACTCGTCCCTCTTAATCGGGATGGATTCGGCCAACCTATAGGACTTACTAAGAATGGGTAGACTTACTATGAATGGGCTATCTGAGCTTCTTCTTTTTTTTTTTTCACATGTCCACATAAAAGGAAGGGATAAAAGAAAATTCGAACTAATGACCTCCGCTTCATGAGGCATTGTTTGAACTAATTAACGGATTGAAAAAGCCGATTTGTTAGGGATTTATTATGCGGTACACTAGTTGACTTGCCCCCTAGCTAATTGCCCAAAAAGTTATGCTTCTTGGATTCGAAACAATTGTACACTGCCAAATCCTTCTTCGTACTTTAATGGATCAGCTTGATGCTTGGCCTCTCAAATTTACAAACCCAAGTTCTACTTGTGTACGTGTTTGATTTAAATATGATGTGTTTGCTTTAAATATCCATTGTTTCGTAGACTTGGGAGTGTACATAAGCAATCATATGAAAGAAGCAACCTCGAAATTAACAAAACGCTTATATATATATATATATATCCAAAGCTTGAATTGTTTTTGAAATGTGTGTATTACATAAAACATTCCATGGTGCATCAGCTGGGGAAGAGTTGGAACAGATGGCATCATCTGAGATGACAATGGAACCTTGTGGAATGCATATGAAGGGCTTAGGTGGCAGTAAGTGTGTATTCAATTTTACATGAAAGTGCCTAGTCAGCTACATGATCTCTTGATCTATTGATCTTCGATTTTACATGTTTGTGGGTTGTTGGTTGGGCTACTTAATCTTGATTTCCTATCTTAATGGAAATTAAAGGAATTTTCACAAGAATCCTGCTTAAATGTAGAAGCTGATCAGTTGAATCCTATCAAAATTTTCAACATACCTTCATTTATTTATTTTTTTAAAAAAATATTAAATTTTATTTTCAAAGATTTAAGTGTGGGTATTTTTGCAAATTTCGTTAAAACTTTACCAACGCTTAAATCCCTGCAATTGTTTTCTAAATTTTGAGGGGTATTTTAAAATTTTGATACTCTCCTTTAAATTTAATAGAAAATTCTAACAGATGAATGAAATTGAAAAAAATTGAAAGATGGATACACTAAATTGGCACTTTCTAAAGTTTAAAGGTATAATTGCAAAAGTGATAAAAGATTAGAGGTGGTAAATATAGTTTTTCCCAAAAATTTATCTTTTTCATTAGGGAAAATATATAATAACTCCTTGGGTCTGTCTTCCGAAATTTTAAAATACTTAGTTTTTTTTTTTCGAAAATTTACTCCCTGGGTGGAAGGAAACTGGAATAAAATCCCTACCGTCACACTTTTGGTAACCGCAGTTAACGGATCCAAAACGCACCGTTTTGGACCCAAAACGCACCGTTTTGATCAATTAAAATATTAATTTTTAAAATATTAATTTTAAATTTTTTAATCTAAAAATTTAAAAAAAAAAAAAAAAAAAGGTGGAAGAAGAGAAGCTGGTGGCCGATCCACCCATAGGGGTGGCCAGCCACCCCCTAGGCCATGGGGGTGGCTCGGCCACCCCTATGGGCTGTCTCTTATACACATCTAGATGTGTATAAGAGACAGGAGTAAATGCTTTTCCTTCTTATTTTTTTTCTTTTTGGTCTAGATCATTATTCACTTTGTTGCCTGGGGTTTCTGCATTTTATTTAAAATTGGGCAAGCTGCCCCAGAAAAATATTTGCAGCTCAGACTGCAGTTGCTAAACACAAGATGGCCAGGCTGAGCTCCAGAAAAATTTTGAACTTCAGGCTGAACTTTGGCAGAGTTTGTCTTTGCACAGCCTGGCCCAACTGATAGCCATTACCTCAACATGCTTGAATTGCTCATGGTGTCTAGGATCTCTACCAACATAAATACTTGCATGCATATCAAAAGACTCGTTTTTGGGATTGACATAAGAGTTACCATTTGACAGAGAAGAAACTGCATCCATTTCACCATGCAATATGAGCCTTGACTTCTTTTACTGCATGACACTGAACCTTTCAACAAATTGCACTCCTCACTACCCATAAATAGATACAAACAGAACAATGTGGCATGCTGCTTCCCCTTAAGGNNNTTTTAGATTAAAAAATTTAAAATTAAATTTTTAAAAATTAATATTTTAATTGATCAAAACGGTGCGTTTTGGGTCCAAAACGGTGCGTTTTGGATCCGTTAACGGCCGTTACCAAAAGTGTGACGGCAGGGATTTTATTCCAGTTTCCTTCCACCCAGGGAGTAAATTTTCGAAAAAAAAAACCTAAGTATTTTAAAATTTCGGAAGGCAGACCCAAGGAGTTATTATATATTTTCCCTTTTCATTAAACTGCAACAAACGACGCAAAGTGTGAGTATTGCTAATCTAGATTAACAATACAAAACACAAAAGTCAAACAAAAACACATAATTTTCCATTATAGCCCACTACAAATTTAAAAAAGGGTAACTTCACTAATTTAAACTCTTGAATTACCACGCGATTTGACAAGGTTTTCAAACTTAAAAATCTCTCAATTTGTACTTTTGAACTTTTAATTGTAATCAATTTGAACCCACAATCAGATTTTAAACGTTAAAAGTGAGGCAATGACGTTTATACCCCTGGCCTTTTTATAAAAATTTAAATTTACCCTTAATTCCATATTAAAAAAAAAAAAAAATTGCAGTCACAAGGGTGTTTTTTTTTTTTTTTTTTTAACGAAAATCAGGTATATTTTGGTCTTTTTAGGTATTGCCGTTAGAAGTTAACGACTAAATCTGACAGATGGGTTCAAATTAATTAATTGTAATTTAAAGTTCAGGAGTCTAAACTGAGAGGTTTTGAAATTTGAGAGACTTATCAAATCGCATGATAATTCAAGAAACTAAAAGTGAAGTTACCCCTTTAAAAAATTTATTATCTTAATTCCAAAGTTGATTTTTATCGGTGGAAAAACAAACGGACAAAGTATAACTTGAAAAAAGAAAAATATCAACTTGCAAATATAGTTAATACTCCAATCACAATTTTTTGCGGAGTGTTGTGCTATTCTTATCAAAGTCAAACAAAAACACAATATTATAATCGCAATGGTTTGGAAGAAATTTCTGTCATTGCTCTAATATAGATTAACAATAAAAAAACACAAAAGTCAAACAAAAACAAAGTACTATAATCTTCCGACCATTAGCATACTAAAAATCCACATAATTTATTATCTTCATTTAGAAGTTGTAGTTTTTATCAAATAAAAAACATACACAAAGAACACAAATTGAAAACAAAAAACATGAATGTGCAAATACAATTAATACTCAATCATTATTTTTTGCAGATAATTGTGCTATTTTTATTAAAGCAGTAAAAAAAAAAAAAAAAATTGTGTCACATCTATATCTTGATCATAGCTAAATAATATATATTAATATTTTTCGTTAAACTGCAAAAAAAGGCTCAAAGTATGAGTATTACTAATCCATATTAACAATACAAGATATAAGTAGAACCAAATTCTTTGTCGCTCCTCTGGACTTGGTTAATTAATTGCCAAAAAAAGGAAGTAAAAAGAACCAAGAAAAAAAAAAAGGAAAAGGAGAGAGAAGCTTAAGAAGAAGAACTAGCTCGAGGGTGGATTCTTAAGCCAATAGGTTCTGCTTTTGTTACCATTAGAGAGAGAGAGGCGAATTGTTTTGGTGAAAGCCTTAAAGAAATAAATTGTATATATATGTAACCTAAACGGGCAAAACGTACATATTCAACACGTATTAAACCCTAAATGCACTTTTACTTAAGCATATTTAGAGTTTGTTTAAGATTGCGTTAGGGAGGGTAAAAAATATTTTTAATACTTATAAAGCAGTGCAAAACAAAAAGTTGGTATGTTTGATAAAAAATTTCAAAAGTACTTAAACTTTTTTATAAGTCTAAAAAGGCCAAAACACACTTAATAATAATAATAAAAAAACATAGAATTAAAACTTTTTCTAAAAAGTTATTTTTGACTCTATTTTCCAACACAATCTCAAATATGTTCTTAGTCAAAATTGACACTTGTCACAATTTTAGCCAATTCTCCTAAGGAGATATATATATATATATATATAGGGTTAAATACTTAATACCCCCTTGGGGTGTCATAACTTATTTTTTCCTCCCCAAGGTTTGATTTTTATCACAGGGGGTCCTGTAGTTTTGATAAAAGACCAAATTAGTTCATCCGTTAGTTGACCGTTAGTTGACTTAACAGAAGTCCAGTCACTGACAGGTGGACCAATTAGACAAGATGACACATGGCATAACTTAACACGTCATCAGTGTATATTAAGCTGCCACCTAATTTTTTTTTTTTAAAAAAAATACAAATTAAAATAGAACTGAATTTTATTTTGTTAATCAAGATTTAAAACAAACAAACTAAGAATTAAAATAGAGATTTGGGGTTTTATTTTGTTAATTAGGGTTTAAAAAAAAAGATTTAACATTTAAATATAAAAATCTCAAATCTAAGACCATGAACACAGCCTCCTTACTTTCTACGAATCTTCCTCTACGGATTGAAGGCTAGCTAGGCCGCCATTTGAGTCGCGCTCAGTGGGTTGGTAAGAATGGCCTGAAAAGAAGAAAGAGACTATATATCCTGCAAAGTGCAATCATGTTCGGAGGAGGAGGAAGAGGTTATGCGACACCTTGCCCTTTCATGCTTACAAGAAGATCTAGATAAAAGGCCAACTACGCACATACAAAAGATCTCAATCACATTGAAAATTCTACCCCACTGTCGCCGGAGAGTGGTGGGTTTCATTTGGGATTTGGCCATAGAAGCTTGGGGTTGGGGAGGAAGCTTCATCACCGGAATCTGGGCGAATGCCGAAACTGGGGGTGGATGCCAGAGACGGGGGTTGGGGTGGGGATGACGCCGGGTACTGTGTGTTCGTGATTCTTAGATTTGAGATTTTTATGTTTAAATGTTAAATCTATTTTTTTAAAAACCCTGATTAACAAAATAAAACCCAAAATCTCTATTTTAATTTGTAATATATTTGTTTTAAATCCTGATTAACAAAATAAAACTCAGTTCTATTTTAATTTGTAATCTGTTTTTTTTTTAAAAAAAAAAAAAAAAGATTAGGTGGCAGCTTAATATACGGTCAGCACTGATGACGTGTTAAGTTATGTTATGTGTCATCTTGTCTAATTGGTCTACCTGTCAGTGACTGGACTTCCGTTAAATCTACTAACAGTCAACTAACGGATGTCAGCACTGATGACGTCTTAAGTTATGTTATGTGTCATCTTGTCTAATTGGTCTACCTGTCAGTGACTGGACTTTCGTTAAATCTACTAACAGTCAACTAACGGATGGACTAATTTGGTCATTTATCAAAACCACAGGGACCCCCTGTGATAAAAATCAAATCATAGGGAGGAAAAAATAAAGTTATAAAACCTCAAGGGGGTATTAGGTATTTAACCCATATATATATATATAGTGAACCATGAGAGGAGAATATAAGGAGCATTAATGCTAAATTTGTAATCATAATCGGTTTAATAAATGTTAATTAAGTTCTCTTGTTTGCAAACCAAATGTCAAATGAAATGGATAGGGTTCATTTGATGTCAGATTTAAAGTTGATAGATCTTATTATGGTATATATATATATATATATAGTTTAGCTAGCTCTTCTTTGTAAATGAGAGAGAGAGAGAGAGATTGAGAGTATTGTGGATGGGACTAGCTTGCAAGGCGATGAAGTCATAATATGGTAGAAATGCCGTATATGACCAACATGTTTAACGGAAAAAGGCCGGCCTTACGTAGGCGCCCCAGCTGTCTTTTCGTAATTCCGGCAAGATCGATGGAGGACTAGCACATTACAAGGTTGTCCCTGTCGCCAGTCCACCCAAATATGTTTACAACTAAATAAACCCATATATGCATGTTACCACTTACCTGCATCATTCATCCAATCAAGAATCCTGATCAGTGATCAGCGTAGACTTGCTTTGCAAGGCAAATGTAATTGTCTGGTCAAAAGACTCAAAACCCACCATTAATGTTTCTCCAAAAGTTCCTTGCGATTCCATCTATGCGTGTCAGCTTTCCATATATGGTGTCATGGCCTTTTGAGAGCAAGTGCAGAGGCCACATGGCCCACATTGATGAATGTCTCTCACAAGCTCATTGCCTCTTAGAGGGTAGGGTATTGGCCGGGAAGAGGTGTAGAAATTAGAATATTGTACCTTTGGAACCTTTTTGGTCATGCCACTTCCACATTTAAATTATATATATATATATATATATATATATTTTTAACCCGGATATTCGGGTTTCATACGACTCGGGTAAAGCTCAAACTTTCGCATGCAGGCATAACTTCTTTAACAAAAAAAAAAAACTACACCCAAATGACTTTTCTCTCAAGCCAACTTCTTGGGATTACATTCTGTTTTGTTTTACTTGTTATAACAAAGTCCAATAGAATTTAGAGCAATTAATGAGGTTTGGTGAAGGCTGTGATCAGAGGGATATTGATGTATCAAAGTATTTTACTGCATATCCGAGGTACCATAGTTAATGTCCTTATAACCTTCCCCTCAGGCCTTCGTTTCCATTATTCAAATGCAATCCCATTCCTTTTGCCTCTTTCTTTCTCCATCAGATGTCGCTTTTCATGTTATAATCCCGCGGCTCTCCATATCCATCCATCTTTGTTCTTTCGGTGTTTGAAGCAATCCCGGCCGCAATGAGATTAGCGGAGTTCATGATTCTTCTTTGTCTTCTGTCGCTGGCTTTTGATGCCTCTGATGCAGTAGCAAGGATGACATGCACAGTCAGCAAGTGCAAGTTCAAGAGACTCCATTTTCGCTCAAAGCACTTGTCTGAGCCTGAGAAGTATAATAACACTTCAGCAGAAGACAAAAGAGTGGTTCCTACTGGTCCCAATCCTCTGCACAACAGGTAGAAGTATATGAAGGAGCCTTAGGGAGCAGAGCTCAAAGTTGGCTTATATTATTCGTGCAGTACTATTAATTGTTTCTCAATGTTAATGTTATCCAGAGGATAGTAAATATTTTGCTTCTTTATGATAACCCCCTTTCTATTCTTTTCCTTTCTGTTCCTAACCATTTATTTGACTACGTAAATTTTCTGAATTTCTAAACTCATGTTCCTCAACTATTATCAGCATTGATACAATTTGCAAAAGATTATATGGGGGAGGAAAAATCAAAAGCACATAAGGAAAAAAAATGCATGGTTTTGAATTGAACCTGGTTTTTAAGTTATTTTCTTTCTGGATCTTGAACATATAAAATAAATTTAATAAATCTTTCTGCCTTTATGGGTGGCTTGAAGGATTGGATTCAAAACAATTACGTGTTCAAATCGGGACTGAGTTCTTTTGTTTGCTTGTGCGCGCTAACATTTGTCTAGACAAATGAGTTGGATATACAACTCCTCATATTATCTATCCAAATTACTAACGATTCCAACAAATACAACAATCTTTATCCGGGTTTGAGCTCCATGCTGCAAGCAACTTGGTTTTTTCTCAGTTTTCTTATCCTTGTGCTTCGGTTCATATCCGATAACCCGACAAGCTAACATTTATTTGGATTCTCACATTATCTATTCAAATTACTAACAATTCGAACAATACAGCAATCCTTATTCGGGTTTGAGTTCCATGCAGCAAGCAACTTAATTTATTTTTTTCTCAGTTTTTTTATCCTTGTCCTTCTGTTCATATATCTGGTGCGTGGAAGTGGGAAATTTTGGAAAATTATGAGGAAATACTGAAAGGGAAATGTTAGGGTCATTAACTGATCATAAGGAAAAAGGAAGTTGAATCTTTTCCCTAACCAGTGTCAACTAGACATGTTCCTGATTCGGGTAATGGCATTGAATATTGGTCAGAAGAGAATTTAATGGCGCCTGTAGCATGCAGCTGCATCAGCATGCATTGAATTCAAAGATACTTTTTTCTACTCTACTGCACAATTCGAATGGTTTTTGTCATCCAAAAAAGCCACTTTTCTACATAAATCACTATTGCTTTTTCGACTTTAGTACGAAATCTCCGTCTGGTGCTACAGCTCTATTATCTGTTAGGTCGTGTTCATCATTCCAACAAAGCAAATTAAGCAGTGGGGACTGGGGGGTTGTAGTGCATGCTGCAAAGAGAAAAGTCAAGGTGGACAGAGAGGAGGATATTGGATTTCGTGTATGGAATTGAAGAAGACACCCGTTTGGAGGGAATGATTTGGTTATGATTGTGTCTCTTCGTTCAATCGAGTTTTCAATATGTGTTACTCATAAATCATCATCTAATGAGTTGATGGGCACCATCAAAATTAGAGTTGACTTTTGAAGAAGAGCATCTCAAACTAATGTTTTAATTAACTCATTATAATTATATTTAGTTTTTGTAAACTATTTTCCTCTTTGAGCAAAATAGGTAAAATGAAAATTTTGCTACCGTAAACTTTTAAATGTAAAAATTTACTGTAACACATGAAAGAAAATTAGATTTGTTTGAACAGTTTTCTAGATGATTGACTTCAATAATCTGAGAGATGAAATTTATAAAAGAAGAGTAAGATAAAAGCTTGCTTAGTGTGTCGGCAGGAGTAGCTTTGATGCCTAAGTCGGTCAATGTTTTTCACAGAGAAAAGCAATTGAATTCTTTTTACAGTAATTAACTAGATGCCCAGTAGGAGCTTCCCTTTTATAGACATTAAGTAACGGTTATAGTCGAGTGTGACTTCTGAATTCTCGGCACCCACGTTCCTGAGGAGTCCAAATAATTCACGGATTGTGGGATCATGGATCGTGGGTCCTGTTGAAGCCTCGATCACATTCATACAAAACGTGGTTTGATGCTTTTAGCTTGGCCATGTTTATTCTATACGTGGCATGGCGTTTTAAGCTCGGCCTCGTTCACTTGGAACGTGGCCTTCACCCTTTAGACGGCTGGATCTCTGTTGTACCCTCATGGGCTTGTGTAATTGATTAATGTGGGCCTTACTTTCATGGGCCTGCGCAACAATCCTTGGTTTGGGGGCCCTTTATTGGTATTTTGACTGATCCAACTATTTTTTTTTTTTTTAAAAAAAAAATCGTATGTAAGAAAATGACACGGTCCAGTAACTTCTTTGACCCAAGGACAAAGAAAAGGGCCGCCAAAAAAGACAACTTCTGGAACTAACCAGAATAATGGCTGCTGGTAAATCTAGAGTGCGAAGATCAGTTGAGCTAAAGTCGTTATTTTTTAGCATAATGACAGCTTTGGCCAATATTTAATTTTATTAGAATATTGCCATGCTGACCACATTTGTTCATCAAAAGCACACTTGAAACCAATAATACACAAGAATCAAATAAATCAATCAAAATTAAATCAAGACATTACAGTAATAGTATGCCCGATTTCCTCTGTCCCACTGGACTCCACTTGATGTTTCAACGTAAAATGTCATCGACTTGTCTAAATAAGGGTGAGCTGGAGTTTCGGCCGGTTGGGCTGTGGCTCCACAACCTCCATGTGAATTTGTACTGTCTGCAGAACATTATAAGAAACACTACCATCCATCTTTTTAATCTTCTGCTGCTGCTCGTCAACATACCATTCTCCGCTGCCCTTCTCGCTTCTTGGTGTCAAGTACACAGGCCCTTCAATACCATACCTTAAAAAAAAATGGAAAAATGTAAAAACAAAAAAAAAAAAACAAAAAACAAAGCCCCACTTCATCCTCCCCATGCATATATTATTGACAACCTCCATAAGATTATATCTAAGCAACCACCTTTTCAACTCTTTCACAAACCTAATGGAGCAATGGCCAAGTAATGGAGTTATCCAGAACTAAGAAAATGTCCAAGTAATGGAATTATCCAGAACTAAGAAATCTGTCATTTTGGAGTAATTATCTTGTCAAGCTACACAAACGTATTTGCCTCTATTTTTTATTTTTCTCAAATTTTCCTTTCTAACTTTATGGAGTGTGGCAGAGCAAAAGCAGGATCACTGAACCAAGAATTTACATAAACGATAAAAATGCCAAGAGATAATCCAGCGAGAAGTTAGAAACATGCTTGGGCACATATACAATAAAGCCATTGGCTCTTATCTTCACTACTCTGGCCTCGGTGTCAGTGAGCCTACATGAGCAAAGACAAATTACATTTGCATTTGTGCTAACGGGAGGGAGAGAGAGAGAGAGAGAGAGAGCCCGTGGTATATACCGTTTTCTGAAGTAGATAAGAGTATGCAGCTCGACTGAGGCCCTGCTCGCCATCTGGGCATTTCTATGTCGATAATTTAAATCTGAAGCAATTTACAGCAATCAGCAATCAGTAATCAGCATTCTTAAATCTCAACATATACATTGGTCCGTTTAAACTTTGTAGAGAAAGCATACAATAAACTGACCATGATAATGGGGAAATCGAGAAAGAAAATTAATTGAGTTGACCTCAAAAACTGAATACATTCAATATAGAAAAGATCTTTGAATTCTGAAATACGAGACATGGAATCTGGAATAACCAAATCAAAGTTTTTCACAACAGCACATAAGAACAGAAAGTGAAAGTACATGCACTTTAAATTCATTAAGACAAAAAAATAAAAAAGTGACTTTCAAAAATGTATGCATAATATATGCAAATTAGCTGCAAATGATTTTTTCTTGTATCATGCAAAATTATTCAGCATCCAGCAGCACAACTAATATGAAGAATGATTGAACAATCATATAGCATGGAAACAGAGTTTTAACAGGGTAAACTATTCCATACTGTCAGCAACACTAGTAAGTTGGGGTCTGTCCTGGAATATTGATGGAAGCTTGTATATCTCTAAAGAAGCAGCAAGCAATCGGTGTACAATGACATCTGCAAGAACAGTAAGTCCCAAATTCAATTTACAATAAAACATTCACCATACATCCACCAAACACCACATGATAAAAACCAACACTAACCAGCATATCTCCTTATAGGTGAAGTGAAATGAGTATACAGAGGTGATGCAAGCCCATAATGATGATATTCTGGAGGGCTGAGATCCCCACTATATAAATAAACTGCCTAAATTTGTAATCCAAGGAAAAAAAAAAAAAATCTTAGAAATGTCTCCAAAAGAAATAATTCCGAATTCAGTCAACTATTCAAGTGGAGTTACCTGTGTCATGCATCTAGTTGCCAATATCCTGATCAGCTTATTAAAGTATGGATCATCACCCTGGCAAATTAATGTGAAATCAACGCAACTTAAGCAAAACCACAAGGTTTTATTTGAAAAATAAAATAAAATAAAAAAGCCAGACAAAGCACGCATAAGTTAAACAAACGAAATTGCAAGACATACCACAGCATGGTCAAGTGAATCAGCCAATGCTTTTGATGAAGAAACATCCAAGTTGAGACCAACAGCAGCAGCTGTGTGTAACAGAGGTTCAAGCATCTCCCTGGTTGGAATAGGATGACGCCTGCACACAGAAACAGCACCCATAAGGAGACATAGTTTGGCACGGTTTGATAACAGCAATGACATTATATCCTGCCACAACCACACATTTTGGACAAAAGTATGTACTTGTAGCAAAGGTGGATACATCCAATGCTCTTCCAACAAATGGTAAAATGGATATTAAATTTGAATGAGAAAAAACATGTATATAATGTTCTCATGTGTACTTCCTATGTAATGCCCAGCATTGGAAAGGGCAATAAAGATTTAAACAAAGATGATTAACCATGCATATGTGATTAAATAAAATGCATGCATAGTTTTCCATGTGATAATAAGCCTTGCACCTAAAAATACTTTATTATTCCACTGTATGATTACACTAATTTTACATGATTAACAAGAGAAAAAAAATTAAAAAAGAAAAGCTTTTCATAGAAAGTATGAGTAATAGAAAACAAAATGATAGGCTAGTATTCAAAGAAAGAAAAGAATGAAGAGTTTTAAAAAGTATAAAAGTTAGCCCAAGGCAGCCCTAGGTTGAGTAGAGTACTAAGGGCAGTATGCTTGACAGCCCTAGGTTGAGAGGGGTAGTACGCTTGACGGTCCTAGGAGCAGGGTCATATGTTTCACAGCCCTAGGTTGAACGGAGTGGTACACTTGACAACCCTAGGTTGGGGTGTGGTACTCTTGACGCCCTTTAGTTAAATGGGGGAGGTCATTCAACACCCTAAGTCAACCAGGGTAATTAAGTTCGACACATTCCATGGGAAAGGCTAGTAAAAGTAAAGAAACAGTACATGTTCAGTATCAGAAATCATATAAAGAATAAAGTTTTATAGAGTATGTATACATGGGCATGGCTTGATTTTTAAGTGATTTCTCATTATTATCCGTAAACAAATGAATTGAAATGTGAATGCATATTATGCTTTGATGTGATACTGGAAAAGAAAATGCTAAGAAAATTTCTGATGTTAGAGTTAATGAAAGAAAAAGTCTCTCATTTTTAGATATCAAGAAATGAGTTCTTACAGTAAACATTTCTGCGAAGTTGCATTGTCACGACAATTTTTCTAAAAACAATGCATGTATTCTAAAGAAAAAGTTTGCCTTGATTTTGAGAACCAACTTTTATTCAAAACAGCATCTAATAGACAAAAGAGAGAAATTTTAAGAAATGACTCACATCACACACATGATATTGGTTAGTTGATTTACTTACAAAGGTTGAGGGGCTAGAGGGCCATTTGGATTTTTATACCTAGGGTTAGGGAGATGATCCAGCTTTTGAGAATTAGCTTTTGAGGTCTGTACTAGGTTTTGTGGATGACTGATCAAATCTGGCGATGACTTGAGTATGTATAATCATCCTTTAGTGACTAGTGGTGTATAGTTTATTGGTTTGTAATTATTAAGACCCAACATATGTAGACATTGTGAATGTTTATGTAGTTATGTTTATGATGGCGCCCTAGTATTTTCTTTCCAGTCTCCATAGTTACATTTAATGTTCAAATATATATATATGTATAGCAATTTCTGCTGCAATATTTTAAGGTAATAGTAGTAGTGCCACGTGTAAAATGCCTAGATAAATTATTAAGGCAGGGAGTTACATTTGTACACACTAAACATTAAATTCTGAATGAAGACTCTAGTCAAAATATGAACCATAACCAACATTAATGTCTATTTGGTTTGGGGGGAGGGGGGGGGGGGGGCAGGTGGGGGGGGTGGTTGGCGGTTGGATGGGGATGCACTCTGCCCTCATGGTTTATCTAACAAGAAAAAGATGTTGTTCCAGAAGAGAGACACAGAGCAGAGATGACAATGTAAAAACCACCAATTTACCTTAACAGTGAACACAAAGGAAATTGTTTGAGGATTTTTTGTGCAACTGAAACATTAGCAGCAAGCATAAACTCCTCAACCATTTGGTTTGCTTCCCGAATCTGGTACATACCTGCAGAAACAACTCATGTATTAGTGATATAAAAAAAAAATAAAAAAATAGGAACCAATCAAGAAAACCATAAACCTATACCATATAACGTTGTAAACTTTCCAATCTGCATACACTATATCATTTATGCAAGTGAAAAGATTTCAAAAGAATCATTGGGCCATTGGACTAGGCCATTAGTAAATAGTTTACGGATCCAGATGATTATTTAGAAATTGATCAAGGACAGGTGACTCATTTTCACCTTTTTTTTTTTTTTTTTTTTAAAAAATTTGGATCCACAGGAAAAGAAAACTTGTCATTCAAAACATACCAATATCAAGAGGGTCATGAGTCTCCGTGTCAATTTGAAGCTTGACTTCAGCAGAAGCAAGAGTTAGGGCTCCTCTCTCAATACGCCTCAACCTCATTATCTGCAGTCAAGTAAAAACCAGACCTTTCAGGGAAATCCAAAAAGAAAAAAGTACGATACAGTCCATTCATATCATGAACAAATGGCTAAAGTAATCTCCAAAGAAAGCTTACCTTTGCTAGACCATTCATATTTCTCAAATCTGTGGTTAATGGATCCAGCAACCGACTGCAAATAACATGAAATCAATCAAACAGTTTCAACATAAAAATGAAATGAAATGAAAAACATTACAAATGGAAATAAGACCACATTATATTTCATTATGAAAATGGAACAGACGAGACAGCTCAATCTTTCCCCGCAGGTTTTGTGATTAGCAGTAATCAACAAAGACAATAAAAACAATTTCATACTACCAAGACAAAAGAAGAGAAGAGACGATACACTTCAAAAAAAAAAGGCTGAGATCCACCATGACCTGTATCTTGGTAGTTTGAATAATTTAAGGGGAAAAAAAGGATTAGTGATTAAACATAAGAGCTACCAATTTGTCAATTGACAGGGAAAACATAGAGGTCAATAGCCACCAACGTGAAACAGATGACGAGGCAACTAGTAGTTCGGGAAATCAGAAACAAAGAGCAATTTAGTCAATTGGTTATAAAGACTTATGTGGGGATGAGGATTTTCTTGTGGGGGTGTGAATAGCTCCTTAAATAAAAAAATGCATCATCATTATAATTGGAGAAGAATACAAAGGTTCATACATTTTACTAAAGAACCAGCCTAGCAATTAAGTTAATTTACAGAAATCAACCAAAATTGGAATAGAATAGCACCTGTCATCAATCCTTGCCTGTGCTTCAATATAAGACTATGCTGCACAAGATTTTATAACACTTTTTGTGTATCTTGTAGAAATAATCCCTGCTTCAGGTGTCATCTCCTGAAATTAGGCAAATATGAAAGTAGGAAACCAAAAAAGACATCTCAGACATGATCAGCTCAATCAGCAATGCCACCTATGCGCATGTGAATTCGCATTAAGGCATATGCGTGCATTTGTCTACATACGAATGTCGCTATGCATGTCTGTCACATTGGTCAGATGATATCAGGTCAATTAGGTGCATAACACCTCTCAGGTAAAGGCAAAGATGATTTGTTCCTCAACAATCTAAAGAAATACAAAATATGTTATCTGAGGTGAATCACCTCCCGCCAAAAACACGTAATACCATATTCAAGATAATATATGTGTACATACATGCACACATCTACATACAAGGAACAGTATATGTAGTGAGAAGATAAGCTTTTGTCCTTGAGAAGTAATTTAACAAATGTGTATCCACAATAAACACACACTTGTAAACCACATAGGCGTGTAATGCACGCAGAGGCAGTGCCAAAACTTTCTCCAAGGGGGGCCAGGTTATATGTTGAGATGAGAAACTTTAGCATTAGTAGCCTATCACAATATTGCCTATATTGATAATTAATGGCTTAGTCTTAAGGAGACAGACAAAGATCACAAGCTCATCTGACCCTATCTAGGTGTCGCACAAAAGTGAAATTAATGGACACTGTGTAAGCAGATAACCCACTATGCAGCGATTAACCATTACCTCATATGAAAATAGAATTAATGTCACTTTCTTAAAATTCTCATTCACAAAGCTCAAACAAACCTCAATTTTGCATTTATAGATACCTAATTTGAATCTTCAAAATCAATGGTAGAATATAGTTTGTGTAAAGTTCTGGAACACGATGTTTGTAAAAGTAAGTTTTTTTATACAAGTAATGCAATCTCATTAAAAAGGTGTAGAAGAACACAACCCTAATACACAGGAAGTATACAAAAGAACCCCCTAATAAGGAGAGACAGAAGAACAAAAGTTAAAATTATAAAGAGCCAATATAATTGTTTTACTCTTTTCTTCTTCTTCTTCTTCTTTTTTTTGTAAAAAAAAAAAAAAAAAACTAAATTTATAAATCTCAGCATAATATAAAGGAGAAAATCCGGGGGGGGGGGTGGGTGGGTCTCCATCCACCCCTGAAGCACGTTTAATAGTGGGGGAGAGAGCTTATAAACTGGGATTTTTTCTCACATTAAATATCACCAATTAACAAATTGCAGGTATCTGGAATTCTGCTCCTTCTAAAACATTCACTTATAAGAGAAATGCTTATTTCATAGAAAATAAACAAAATCCGAATTACCAGATGTCTTATCATGATTAAATAGTGAAGTAACACATACCCAAATAACAGAGAATGCTAGCCTTTCCACATCAGCTCGAAGAGAACATATGTCTGCAAGGTAAAAACTAAACTGAATGAGCTTTACACCAAAAGAAACACTTTATATAGCATAGTGTACTCATAAGATGAGAAAAAAAGGAGGAAAACAGTTTACCTTCTGTAAGATGTTTTGGAAGCATGTCAATACGACGCTCAACAAGGTACACAGATGTGCCCCTTTGTGCAGCCTCATCATCAAGTGGGGTGGTGGGGTGCCGGGGTGCACAAAATTCGTTACATCAGCAATATCTAATTGAATGTCATTAAAGGTGAACATTGTAGCTATATGTTCACACTTGAACAACAAGCATTCACAAGGAACTATATGTGGAGAAGAATAACATACCAACATCAAAAAGCCTCTTCCCATAAAAATACCAAGTGATCCAATATGTATAACAATAATAAATTTAAGGGGTTATATAATTTGCAATCTGCTACATTGTCTATATAAGCAATACCATTTGAAATCCAAAGACCTAGTACTAATAACTATTTACTGAGAGCCAAAAATTTTCCTTTTGCAACCCATGGATGGAAACATATAATATGTATATTTTCCTTTATATGCACAGTCAACCTTAAAATGCAATCAACCTTTAAATTCCATTTATATTGACATTTTCAGCAGGTTATAGGATACGAACTCCAACTTCAAAATTTCCATTTGGAAGAGAGGTACAGTGCAGTGCATCATCAATATCCTTGCATCCTGCACAAACCAGACCAGATGGATGCATTATTATATTTAATATCTAATAAACTATCCAAAACATGTCCAAAATCAAGAAATATCATAACAAAACAAACCAATAAATATATAAAAAAGAGAAGAAGCATTATAGACGACGATGATGATGGCTATTGATCAAGAAAAGAGAAAAGATGAATCAATGGGTAACGTACCTGGAGGATCCACGCTAAAGGCACGCAAATGTCGCAAATCCTGCCTAATAGGATTTGCCAAATCTTCAGAAGACACAGACCATGGCAATGGTGGCAAGCATGACAGAACTTGAGAAGAAAACGGTCTCGAGTTTATATCATTCTCTATCAAGACCACCTGTAGCACCAACAAAACTAATTGACATTGTTTTCATCTAAAATCGTCAGTCCGTTGATAGGTATATCACCCTAAAATCTAGGTCTGCTCTCTCTCTCTCTAAAATGCCTCACTTTCAGACCTATTTCTCCTATGGTCCGTACACAGTGGCCAGAAGGACATTGAGATTACATACCTCACTTTCAGTATCTCTGTCACCTATTTCTCCAATGGTCCGTACATAGTGCCTAGAAGGATATCGAGATAGACGGTCCCAAGAATCAACTGCCACAATAATTCTCTTGTCGAGAAGATTTTCAAGCTGCCGAGTTTGGATCCAAATCTTTGGGATTCTGCGATCTTTGGAGACAAATAAGGCATGGGCTGTACCACCACTACCTGCAGGCATAGGCATTGGCTCTAAAGATCCACAATAACTGCACAAAATCATTTAAGCCTATATCAGAAAACTGAACCCATTACTAAAAAATGCCAGCAAGTGGCTGACACTAGCCAGAGCATTAAACAAGATTAGGCACTTGTAAGCTAAAATATAATAATTAGTTAACTAAAGGATACTATAAGTACTTTTGACCAACAAGAATAAGACTCAATAAAAGTCGCACCATGAATAACAAGTGGTTCAGATGCATCTAGCCAGCCACAAATATGACATGGATAGGTAAGCTATAAGCATCATTTGCACAAGGCTCAATCAGAGTTCATTATTGACTTCCATGAATGTCAGGCATGCATGTCACTAGAGAATATAAGAACAAATATTAAATCAGAAGAGTCTATCATTTAGATGCTACTAGTAGTACCATCCATTGAAGGATGGGACATCCAAAGCAAACTAGTGATAACAAAGATAAATGCCCAGAACACATGATAAAAATAGGTACTGAGTTCCACAACTAATCAATATTCAAAACAGGGAAAAAAAAGGGGGGGGCATCAGCCAACTAAGAAAAGAAATACCCACTATTATTCTCCCACAAAAATAAGAATCCTAAAAGAATTAAGAGCAGCTAACATAAATACTACCAAAGAGACTGAAAGGTCAAACTATGATGACCACATAATTTTCAACGGAGACATGTATATAAACAAAAGCATAATTGAACATGGTAATACAATCACAATATTTTTGTAAGACACAGAAGGTCTTTGAATAAGAAGTCAACTTATGAATGCCAGTTACATTTTATAATACCAACAACACGGCCGGATGGACGACATGAGACAGCATTTGTGTCTCCAGCAGAACCCTGCACTAGAATTGCAGTTCTAGGAGCATCATCAGCACTGCTTGGAGCTAGATGAACATCTTCTTCCACATCCTCTGCAAGGTGGTGAAAGAACCATTTAAGAGATTTTATTTTGGGCGCGGGGGGGGTGGGGGGGGGGGGCGGTGTGGAGATGGACTCAAGTTTACTCTCAACCAAACACAAAGTTTGAGCTGGCAAGAGAGAGGACATTTGGTTTAACCCTCAACTAGAGCCATTGTTTGAAAGGGCAAGTTGTGGAGGCAAGCTGTTCTGTCTTCCTGCAAATTCAGGCTAGTCAAGGAAAACTCCAACTTGCTAAGGCTTTGATAGATAAAACCAATACAGGTCCTATGAATCTGTTCTACCCTGCTTGTTCTTTTGATGTAGTTACATCTTTCCTGATTTTATTCACTTTCTCTCAGCAAAAGAGTTTTCCCCTCTGTATCTTCTCTATTGTTAGTGTTGCTCATTTCCCATCCCAAATGAAACTTAAAAAACAAAATCGGACTTGAAACTTTTCAAGCCAACCTCAGCTCACAGATTCAAACCCCAACCCAAACAGGACACTATATAATTATATTTTTCCATTTTCCACCTGCATAATTCTTGTTGCTAATGAATGGGACTAAACACAAACAAGAAGGATACATCCACTGTCCTTCACACCTAAGCGACCTTTTAGGCCTATTTTTCGCAGTTTGAAGATGCATCAGTTGCACAGACATGGATCAGGTACATAATAATAATATGTTTAAACAGGTATCTACCTTCTAAAAGACCCAAAAGGTGTGAGGACTAACATACCTTCATCTGCTATAGATAGAGACTTCTCCTCATGCCACTGATCTTGGGGCAGAAGTCCTACTGCCACTATGTCACCATCAAAAGCCCTATTCATGTTTGTACGCCCATAAATAATTATTTCATCACCAATACTCTCACTCCTGACATAAGCTTCAAATGGATTATAACGGTTAACACAAATTTTTCCTTGATGGTATATTCCAGAATGCAATCCGGACGTAATCTCAGACATGGGCTTATGCTAAAAAGAGATCAGAGAGAAATGACATTATTAGACTACTTCTTTCTTTCATGGACCTCAGAACTAACTAAACCCAAAAACGATGAAGATATGCAAACTCAAACAACAAACCTCAGTATAAATTACTTTCCGCTTTGACATTCTAAAATCTTCAAGTTCCTCCATGTCAAAATCTTCTGATGAAGGTTGGACTAGCAGGTCAAGCAAATCAGGTCGACCCAATGATCTCACATATGACTCAACTGAAAACAAGACAAAAATTCACAAGTAAGCTTCATCCATAATAATTATGATAAATAATCATAATCATGTTGATGGCAATGTTGATAAGCACTATATGCAGAATTTTGGTGCTGATGATGAGATGCCAGAATTACAACAAAACATTCTTACTTGTCTCTGCAGAAATGCCCTCTTCTATAGCCTTCCTCTTATTCTCCCTATCATTAGTTATAAGTAAAACCTGAGCTGCACCACCAAGATGACTCTGATACCATTGAGCAGCCACCCGAATTGCTGAATTGAGACTTATAGATGTCAAGACTTGGAAATTTGAAAATGCCTTCATGAAGTATGTCAAACAGTATAGCTACCAAGCAGTGATTATCACACACTTACGTGTGCATGAATAAAATTTATGATTTCAGTGTTGTTGGAGAGGAAGGAGAGAAGGTAGGTGGAAGATAATTAATTGAAATTAGTAGTTATTTGCAAGAGCGAGAGATGGGAGAGCAGAAAGAGGGGGGAATTAGTGGCACGAAAAGTTTACATTCTACTATAATTATCAAATCATTGTAATAAGATTCACTTACCATTTGTTCCTATGAACTAAAATTTCAAGTTTGACGGACTTCCATAGAATGGAAAGGGCAAGCTTTAAGGGTGAACACTGCTTGAGGGTGTTCTTTAATTAAGAGTATAGATGAACAAGCAAGTTACTGATATAAAACAATGTCTATAACCGTGGAGCATATCATAAATTCTCAGAATTCTGTAATCATGCAAAAAGCAAACCTCTGTCATTACGATCATTTTTACTTTCTTTATTCATTTCCTTGACAAAAGTATCCCTACAAATAAAGAAATGGAAACAATATCACATAATGCATAAAACCCAATGGTGAAAAAAACATCATCACCAACAACTACAAGAGATAAACATAAAGCAATAACCATGATATCAAATTGAAGTTGAGAAATTAATCACAACTGCTGGGATAACAACAAAGGAAGAAGAGAAAATACTAATAAACATCCATTTTTGTCTTCTAACTCAAAAATTCATGCATATATTTCAAGTCAACTAGGCCCATATAATTTACCAAAGCCAAAATGATCACAGCTGCACATCCTATGAAAATTGTACTACTACCCCGTGTGAGCATGCTTCAATCAAGTGTAAAACATCAATAGAGACTCGTACACATTCAAAGCTCAAAGGCATCCCAAATAGAACAAGCATGGCAAATATGTCACCTAGTCTATTGCAAGCTAAAGATTATATGAGCCATGGTCACCACATGTCAGTAGAAGCATTCAAATAGATTAAAATAATTACATGATAAAGTAAAGGAGCGTACTTGTGGTGTTCATTAGCAAACACAAAAAACCTCCTCAAGGAATTGCTGCAGAGAGCTCTAACTCTATTGTACACCGACATGTTCTTGTTCTTAACCTCGTCCAGCACGATCGATAGCATGACAACATCATCAATTGCTGGGTTCTCAAGCAAATCAATCTGCAATCAAATAATTCCAAACAAAACAATATCAAATAGTAGGAAAAAATCAGTAAGCGTAAAAAAATTTGAAAATTGACAATTACCTGATTGAGAACAACATTTGTGTCGACAATGAGAATGGTGGAAGCAGAAGGACTCAAGCGAGCAGTGGAGGAATCGCACACTTTGCAGATGGGAGTTCCACAGTAGATATCGTCTCTAAGATAGTGCTCTCTCACTTGCTGCGATGAAGAAAGGATTGAGGCAAAGAAAGAAGAGTGAAAAGTTAGAATTAGGGTTAAGAAAAGTGTAAAAGACCTTGTTCACTTTGCCGCCTCTGGTTTTCTTGATGAATGTCTTGCAGTGCAACAATCTTTTGGAAGTAGTGTTCGGCCTCACTCGTGTTCTGTCTTCTGTTTCTGCATGTGTCACGGAAGAGGAGTTTGAAAGTCTTAGGGGAAGAAAAGCCTTCAAATTCAGATTCCTCTTCCGTAAGATACAGGCAGAAACTAGGTATGGCAAAACGTGAGAGACCGACGAGAACCAAGAGAGAGGGAGAGACCGACGGAGGTAGTGGTAGCGCCGCGAACCAAGAGACGGAGAGAGGGAGAGACCGAGAGAGAGAGGCTGAGCGGAGCAAAAATGTGAAGTTGTGAATCTGTGAATCGTGATAGGCTGAGGCGGCGCAACATCGGGTGTGTCTTTACTCGTAATTCACTAATTCTAGCCGGCGCTCCACACTCCACAGTCCCTCCGGCATCCATCTCGGCTGACGTGGCGTGGTCCGCTCAGCCACGCCACTTCAGTCCTTAAAAAAAAATAATAATAAAAAAATAATCAAATTTTAGATTTTACACGAACGAAACATTCATTCTCCAAAAACAATTTCCCTCCAAATCTTTTGCTCCTCTCTCCATCTCCCTCAGACCCTCTCCCAACCAGCCGCCACCCACAAGCACCGTCAACAATCAGCCGCCACCCACAAGCACCGTCGACAACCAGCTACCATGGCTACGAGGTTCGTCCATCTCCATCTCCATCTCCGGCCACAAGGGACCACGCCATCTACAGCTCAGACGACCCATCTCTAGCTCCGACGACCAATTGGCATCTACATCCACCGTACCACCACAATGACCCATCATCTCTTCCCACCGTACAGCTCCGACGACCCATCACCACCGCCGACAAGCGGAGACATCAAAAGAGGTAAGATTATCTCTGTTTTTTCTTTCTCTTTTTCGATTTGATTTCTTCTCCTCTGGTAGTGGCACATAAATCTGGTTTTTTTAGTTGTTTTTGGATTTCTAATATGAGTTTGATTGTTCTAAATCTGGCTGGGTCTGAATCTCAGATTTTTTGTGGGTTGAATCTAGATTTTCTCATTTTTAGGAAAGTTTATGGGCCTTTCGTGTGAAGTGTTGTCATTTTTAGGAGACACCTGCAAGTATATTTCGGTAGAACATTTCCAACCCGATGAGCTTCCGACTATCTGCAGCCTCCAACATGAATTGTTTTACAGGGTCGAATTACCCTGAATTGTTTTAGAATTGGGGTGACGCCGGCCCCCACAATTGTAGAGGGGTGGTCGTACCTGAAGACCATGCGAGTTTTGTTGGGCTTACGATGATTATGATTGAATTTTGATGAAATGATTATTTTAAAAATTATCTCATTCATGGATTGATTAAAAAAAAACATAATTGTGACTGATGGGGTAAACACATGTCTTCTTTCTTTTTATTGGCCAGTTACTCAACAAGTTAAAAAATTATCGAAGAAGAAAGAAAAGGAATTGATAATGATTCAAACCATTTAGAGTGAAGTGAGAATTGTTAAATCTTAAAAGAGTCTGGCGATGAAAGGTGAAACCTCATTAATCATCATAGATTTTTTTAAATCTATATATATATATATATATTTAACTTTTAAGTTTTCATCTAATTTAGATTTAGTCTTTTGAGTTTTTAATTTTAAGAATACGGTCTTTAGGTTTTGCCAAAATTTAAAATATGTCAATTTATCACTTTATTATAAAAGTTAACCATTTTTCATATACCTCATGTGTATCATTTAATTTGTCATAACATCCCAATACATTGAAATGTCAACAAGTGCCAAATCATTCATTAAAAAAACAAAAGTCCTACAAAAACTAGTTGATATGACGAGTGATACTTAAAGGAACACAAATCCTGTGAATTTTGTACCATTTATTGTATTTTATTTTATTGTTGTGAATGTGGCCTTATATTGGGGTGTTGACATAGACACTAACATGTTAAATGAGATGAGAATAACTTGCACAAAAGGGGGCTTTTATGCCCACCATTCAGACCTTGTCACGTCGGTTTGAAACAAGATAAATGCATACTAACAAAACACAGGATTTATATCACTATGAGAAAAAAAAAATTAATTAATTAATTATAAATAAATAAATTAGAACCGGCAGCCAACAAGTGGGGTGGGAGTGGGGGTGGCCGCGCATGCCAGCCCCGGCGCCAACTTGTGGTGGCTGCCAACCCTTCTAATATGTATATATTTTTTTTCATACCTGATATAATCAGGTGTAGCTGTTTTTTTTTTTTTTTTTTTTTTCCAAACTTAGGTTTGGTAAGATTGGCTTAGGTGTCACTTTCTAATTGGTGACACAAAACTATCTCTTTATGCCACGACCACATAGAAGATGCTCTCCTAAGAGAAACATGACCGGAAAAGAGGTAACAAAGAAAATAAAAGAGTACAAGAAAAAGCATATTACATATTTTTGGAGCTGTGTTGAAACACTACAAATGATTCTGCTTTCTGTTATCCTATAAAAATTGGAAGCATAAAATTGGCCTTAGTTTGGTGTTTGAGGTAATGAGGGGGACTCACTCTGCAACTGAGAAAGGAAAGCATCAGATATGGTATCCCAAGAAAGGTTCTCATCCTTTTTGCGCCTTCGATTCAAGAAGATGAGTCTCATTGGTGTTTTATCCAATTCAGGTTTGTATGTTGTTAAAACACAGTTTTCCGAGGATGACGTGGCGGATCTTGGTTCGTCTGATTGTTGGATCGTGGTTGTAGATGATTTTGGTGATGATGATCTATAGATAGAATCGGCTGCAAAATAGAGAACTATAAGGGAGGCCGGGGTGTCCCGGCGACGGGAGCTCCGATGCCTAAGTCAGTACTTTGATTTATGGAAGATCAAAATAACTTGAAGAGAATGAGTGAGTTGTGAGAGAACAGGATACCTTTATTTTGCAGGTGGAGTCTTCCTTTTATAGGGACAATTATGGTGACGTCACCATAATTGGTATAATCGGCCGAAGAGATCCTCGGCTAGACCGAGGATCGTAATGGCTTATGTTCGGAGGCGACATCCGGAAAAGTCCGAATGACGCCCACCGAGGATATCATTCGACTGGTTTTCCCGAATGATGTCCGTTGAGAACACCTGTTGATGAAGCCGTACAGGCACACTCTTTTGGGCCTTTTCTACGGGTTTGTCCTAGTATGGGCCGCAAAGCCCACTTAGTTTGAATTCTGATTCTACAGTTACCCCCCAATTTCCTAGTTTAAAAAGAAATTTAGGAAATTCAGACCTAATTCCTTTAGGGATTGAAGGAGAATCGCCACCT